>JAJEKB010021277.1:2046381-2097075 GCA_022393335.1 Macrotrachela quadricornifera | reverse complement strand
TTTTTTCACCGAAAACATTTCCTTAAAAACCGCTCCGGGGTGATATGTCATCGTTTATTTAGCTTTTAATTATTGTCCTTAAGTGTTTACCAGTCAATATGAATGTTGTTTTACAACATTATATTCTTTTATTTTAGACTGAAGCAGAAATAAAACGTCCAAAAGCTGAGAAAAAGATTCAAAGTGAATCAGATTCTACTCCTGAATCATCTGACGACAAAACAAGTAATACTACAGATATAGATGGCGCTTTTCCAGGTTCAAATGTAACAAAACCAGGTGTCCATACTACTGTTGATGATAAAGAAGGATATTGTACAATTCAATAAACAGAAAGAAAAATAAAATCAATCAAATAATGATCTATTCTGATTTGACAATCTTATATATTAATATGACTACAAAACAATTTTTTTTTATTTTCTCAACGTTACTCATTGTATATTAATATAATTGATCAAATATTTCATTTTCAAATATCATTTTTTAAAACATTTTTTTTTCAATAAAATAATCTATTTTTATCTATCCTTTTGAAGAACACATTAGTATTTAGTATCAAAAAGAAAACGAAGATTATTGAGTGTTTTGTTTTTAGTAGAAGATTCTCTGTGAAACATTAACTGGAATTCTTCATATACAGATATAAAGCCCTATGAATATCAAAAGAGAAACTTATAAATAAATCTTTTTTAATTTACTAATTACAAGTTCAACCAAGTAGGTAACGACTGACTTTGGTGACTTCTAAATGACTAAATTTTAAGAAAATCATGAAAATTTAACAAAGCCTAAGAAGTATTAGTAATTTATACTAACACTCGAAACGCCTAAGTATTTGAGATCAATGAAAGCCAACCTCCTTAATACTCTCAACTCAATGAGTTAACCTCACTAAAACTGATCACACTAACATCCACAGATGCTCATGATCTATCTTTTGAACTGAATGAGTACAATCTCAATATCACTTTCTTTAATAAAATTTTTTTCTAAAACATCTAAAATTATTCACTAACACCTAATAAAATTCCAGCTACATTCAATAGTATACATGAATATAGACAATATAAAGAAACTTTAGTTTCCAATTACCTTCATATGGGGTTTCGTTTACAATTATATCTTAAAGTCACTAATAATACTCAGAGTCATTCAACGAAATCAAGTAATACATTATTAACATATCTTTGATACTTATTCATTCATTATGCACTAAAAATTTTTCTAAGAATTATTTAGTTCAAAATGTGAAATGATGTTTTAATCATCAATCTTTTTTTATTTAGCTATAAATACAATTTTATTAGGTGTTGGTGGATAGTTTTAGATGTTTTGGAAATAAAATACATAAGAAAGTATTTCAAATTCTATCATATGAAAGGATTTCTACCTTGTTCATGATATTAATCCATATACGATAATGCTATAGACATTATTATATACTTTAATCATGTATTCTTTATTTTCATTTATTTTTTCAAGTTTTTAGGTTTTTTTACATATTTTTTAGCGTTTTCACATATTGATTTTTTTTTTGCTTTTAGTCTATTGTCATATTTCTAGCAAAGGCTTATAAAGGAAAGTGATTTAGAGCAATGGCAGAAGGAGCCAATGAGATCCGTGAGATTAGAGTCTCAGCTAAATCATGACCATTAACTGTAAGATATGTAGCCTTGAGAGGCTTGAGCCTTACTTGATTTCGAAGCGCTCCGCCCTCTCTGATTCAAAGATAGCACTTATTCGGGTCAAAAGACAGATCATGAGCATCTGTGGATGTTAGTGTAGAATATAAGGAAAATACTGGGTGTTAGTATAAATTACTAATATTCGAATTCTGTTGACACTAGAGAATGAGACGTGTTCTCATTGAATTTCAAAGTTACATGAATGTGCCTATTTCAAATAATTTGATCTTTTGATTGGTTATAAATATTTTGTTTGTCATCTATTCTTTTATTCTTATGGATTACATACAATCAAATAGAGTTCATATAAATATTTCAGAATTTACAGCTACAGATTCTAGTGCGTATTGTTTATGTATAGTCCAAATATATAAATAGATTTCTAATTTAACTCAATACCGTTTTCATAAAAAGGGTAAAAATTGAATTATCTATTACTAAAATGATCAGCACAATAAACCTTCCAAGTGCTGAAAGTTTCACTGAATTTCTGGCTGGTGACCAAACTATCTCCCACGGAAGTATTCATCAAAACTTACTAGAAAATTTTCAAATGAAAGATGCGGCGAAAACTAATCAGTACAAGTTGTTACTTTCCTTTTGAATATGCATCAATGAACAATATAAAAAGTCATGAAAAAGGTTTAGGATGGACCTGGTGAGATCTCAGAGAAACACTAATAGAAAATAAAATCTTATATTTTTCTAAAACAAAAGGCCTTTTTTTGGCTTCAGTATCTAGAAATTTTCACGTTACTATTAACCTTCACCGAGATAATGACAATAGATCGTTTCATGTATTGTAACCTTTCATTTTAATTGAGTTATAAATATACACATTTTCTTTATCTCTCCCCATATCATCCTACGGTCATGAAATCACGTCATCATATTCACTACTAAATGCCAGTATATATTATTGTGAATAAGAGAACGAATAGAGTGAGTATCGTCAGAATGCCAAATCTATGAAAGAAATGTATAGAAACAATAAGACAATAAAAAAAACGTATCAATTAAAATTAAGTGTGTGCTATCATGTCAAAATAATCATTGTATAAAAAGTGTTGAATAAATACCAAATCAAAAGTTTATCTTTGCATATTAATGATACATTTGTATACTTTTTATTTGCCACTATTATTGATGTGTTTCTCCTATTCGGTAAGATATAAATACGAACAATAAAGTACATTCTTAGTCATTTTATCAATAGAAATGTTCAGTTACTATTTCATACATTTCGTTGAGAACTAAATGCTTCAACTTTACCTTCGAAATAAGTTCGATTAAATGGATATTTTCAATGAATATTCAGCTCTAATATCTTGAAGTATAATGTAATAAATCCATATTACAAATTTTTGATTATGAGTGAATTGTTAAATTTCTTAGGTTACTGTCTATTATTGATAAGCTATTTAAAATTGCTTTGCTCTACATGAAGATCTCATTATACGCTAATAGGTACAGAAAGAAAAGTATTCGATCAATTCTATCAGTATCATTGTTTAACATTGTATCCCATAGAAGTTAACTATGAGAAGAAATAACTAAAAGAAAATAAACAAAAAACATTGATGTATATGTGTGTATAAAAACTCTACCTATCTTATTAATTCATAATTGATGAATTTACTATTATCGTCGAAATATCAGTACTTCAATAAAGAAATAAAAAAAAAAGGAAAATAGCAATAGTTTTTTAGTCAAATTGAATTAATCCAACTGATTATTCGGTTATCATGTTTGAAAAAAAATTTTCTATAAGATTCATCGAAACAACGATACGTTAGATATCAATTAGATTTCATCTATAATATCCGTATATATTATTACGTTTGAATGCCGGATTTTCATTGAATGAACTTGTTACTAATTAAAATAACACAGTTCACAAAATTAAAAACAAAATGTATTTAACATTATATGATTTTTCGAAAACTATCTAAATAATTTTAAGTTTCCTTAGAACTCTTTCATGCCTACTTTTTCTATTTTCAATATAGACTGACTGTAATATAAAATATTACTTATCAAGCAATAAGCCTTTAACTGATGAGAATAATTCGATAATATCGCCGTATGTAGTATGAAATTGTTTTCTATTTTGTAGAATTCACATTTTTGACAAAGGAAAATAGTGAGTCTGTTTCAAGGCTCCTCTTCGTACAGACAACCCTTCATTAGAAACAGTGTCCTATTATAGGTAGATACAGCATAGTAAATGATTGCCATATCTTGCTTACCTAGGTGAAATTATTCATTATATACTTATCTAATCATTGATATTAGTTAGATTTTCTCACAATCAATTATAATGAATAATAGCAATAATGAAGAGTTGTCGTAAAGATATAATTAGATTAATTTAGATTCTTAAATTTAATAGAAAAGACAATTTTTTTCGGTTAAGTCGAGAATTATTAAAATAAATAATGAACGAATAAAGAAAAGATAATTTCTCTGACGATCGATTGTTCTGAAAATACCTATCGCCTATTAGATATTATTCATTTTACATAAAAAAAAGGCAAAACCGACAAGCTTTTTCATTGTTTTTATTGATTACTTATCTATTTAGATAATTACAATGATATTATTACAATTATATATTCTCTTGATTTTACAATTACATTCATGTTTTTCTATTGAAACTAAATCAAAATTAAATTTCGATGAATTTTTTGATTATACTACATTTCCATTATTAAAAATTTCTCCAACTGGTCAATATTTACTTATTCAAACAAAACATCCATCATGGAATACTAGTTCTTATGAAAATACTTTATGGCTTTATGATATACAAAATCAAACAAAAATATTAATTACAACAAATGTTCATCGAGCTATTAAACCACAATGGTCACCAAGTGGAAATTATATTGCATTAATACCAAATAAACATTTATCAGTAAATAAAACCGATGAATTTGAAAATAAGAACCAATCCGAACAATATATTTATTTATATTCTATCATAACAAATGAATTTTTACCTATTGAAATTGGAGAAAATCTTCCATCAGCTTTTACATGGTCTAATAATGATTCATCTCTTTACTTTTCTATTACTAATTCATGGTCAATAGATAAAGAAGAAAATAATGAATGGAAAGATGTTATTCAATATCGACAAAATGATATGTATAAAAGTAGTACAATCTATCATATTAATCTTGATTTAGATAATCTTTCATTATCTATGGAAAAAAATATTATTCGAAATGTGTCTTATATTATTTCTCAGTTATTATATATTTCATTTGAAGAAAAACTTATTTTCTCATCTGTATCTACACTTATGGAAAATTTAAATGAATTTGAACTTTATTTAATTGAACTTCGAAATACATCTATATTGTCAAAATTGACTGATAATGAATTAATTGAATTCGATTTACAATTATCGATTGATAATCAACATATACTATTCCGAACGTATAGTATTAATTCAAATAAAGCAAAATTTAATAATACACAAAGTCATCTTTATTCATTAAATTTAATAAATAGACAAATAACACGTTTAGGAAAAAATTTTCATGGTAGTATTAATGGATATGCAATAAAGTCTGATTCAAGTGTTTATATACTTGGACAATTAGGAACAGAAGTACAAATTTATACACAAAAATCATCAACAGATGATTTAATTCATCATAAAGGATGGAATGGAACATATGAATCGATTGTATCATCATATAATAATGATTTAATTGCATTTATTTATTCATCATTTAAATCACCAATGGAAGTTTATATTATTAATAATATTAATCAATTAGAATTAGCACAAGTAATAACTAATGAAAATAACTTATTTACTCAAAGAAATTTACCTCAAATAAAAATGTATAATTGGATAAATGAAGATGATCATCAAGTGATTGAGGGAATATTACATTATCCACCAGGAATGTTTGAATATAAAAATTTATCTCTTTTAGTTCTTATTCATGGTGGTCCATATTGGGCAAATCTAAATCAATTTAATCTAGCTTGGTATAATTGGGCACTATTAGCAGCTTCCGAAGGTTGGTTAGTATTAGAGCCTAATTATCGAGGTTCTACAGGTTATGGTGATAAATTTCTTAATGAAATTCGTTATAAACCTATATCTCGACCAGGAAAAGATATTCTTTATGGTATTGATCAATTAATTAAAGATGGAATTGTTAATCCATATAGACTTGCTGTTGGTGGATATAGTTATGGTGGATTTTTAACAAATTGGTTGATTACACAGACAAGACGTTTTAATGCTGCTCTATCCGGTGCTGGTGTTATTGATTATGCTTCAGCATGGGGTACAATGGATTTACCAGTACCGCTCGAATATTTATTTGGAGGTTTTCCATGGGAAATACCAGATATTTATCAAAATGAATCATCTATTTATCAGTTAGATAGAATACGTACACCTACACATATTATAACTGGTGAAAATGATGTTCGAGTTCCTACAAGTCAAAGTTATGTCTTAGAACGTGGACTTCATTATATTGGCATACCAGTAAAATTAATCCTTTTTCCAAAAGAAGGACATTCATTAAGTAATAATCCTTGGCATGGAAAAATAAAAGTTCGAGAGGAACTTAAATGGTTACAAAAATATGGTAATCAAACATTGAATAATAATGAATTAACTACTAACAATGGACAAACGAAATTAGTTTATGCTTTACGACTATATGTTTTTTTGTGCTCATATATAGTAATAAAGAATATTTAATTACATCAAGAAATCTTTGTTTAACTTTATTACAAATTTAATTAAATACATATTATTTTGAAAGTGTACGCTTCTATTAATCTTTAGTTTTCTAAAAATTCTGATTTGATTTCTATAATAAATTTTTATATAGTGAAACCAATTTTGTTCTGTTTCATAACTTTATTAATGAATTCATGTATTTTTGAAAATTTGTTATTTTTCATTGATAATAGGAATTAATAACGATGGCATCAAGATTTTTTTGAATATAAATATGCCGTCGCAAAAGTTATCTAGTGCATCAGATATACAAATGGGCTTCTCTTCATCTTCTGAGTTGGAAACTTTCAATGAATTGATTTCTATTTTGTTCTCTTGTCGAAGAGATCGTTCGCGGACGCGGCATAATAAAGGATCTTCACGACATTTATTAGACAGATTCAGTTTCTCTCTCATCCAAACTTAAGAGTCAGTGTTGATCAAGCGACAACAACAGCAACGAGCGTCTGATATGTCTAACAAATTATTTTCTTTATTTTTTAATTCCAATAACCAATTATTCACAATTGAATAGAATGGAATGAGTGAATAAATAAGAACAAGAGCATATATATGTATATTTGGTGTGTTCATGATAACACGATGATATCAGAAACATTGGAGAAACGAGAGGATTCTTATGGTTTGGCAAAGAGGGACAATCATTACAACTTCAAAACAGTCTTTATGTATGGATATTTTGAGTGGCTATTTCGATTATTTTCAAACGAACACCACTTTCTATATATATATATATATATATATATGTCACAGGCAAAAATTAAACTTAGGCAGAAGTCGTTTTCAATTAGGCGCGACTTTTTCAAATTTTAACTTTTACTATTGAAAAAAAATATTATTTCTTTAAATAAATTGATGGAATAATAATTTTTAATAATTCAATTAGATGTGTACACCAATGATAAACACAGTTTCGGTTTTTCAAAATTTAAACCGAGCAGAGTCCAAGAAAATTATTTTTTAAGACTCTACTAGAGACTAGTAAAATGATCTACTTTTTGTCAACTTGCTCGTATAATTTGAAAAAAAGATCTTTTAAACTTCATAAATCAAAAATACTCTATGACTGAAGACCTCTCCATTATAGAGTAGATGCCTAATTCGACTTCGAAAATAAATGGTGCTTATAACTCATACCTAGGCATAGTCATAGAAATATAGGAATTTAGAAATAGATATTCTTTTAGTTATATGTTATATATAGGCATGGTCATGTTAACTTAGCATTTAGGAATAGATATTCTTTTAGTTATATCTCATGCATAGGCATGATCATGTTAGTTTAGGATTCAGGAATAGATATTCCTTTAGTTATATCACATGCATATGCATGGTCATGTTAGTTTAGGATTTATGAATAGATATTCCTTTAGTTATATGTTATATATAGACATGATCATGTTAATTTAGGATTTAGGAATAGATATTCTTTTAATCATATCTCATATATAGGCATGATCATGTTAGTTTAGGATTTATGAATAGATATTCTTTTCGTTATATCTCATACATAGACATGGCCATGTTATTTTAGGAATTTAGGAATAAATATTGTTATAGTTATAATTCATAGATAGGCATGGTCATATAAGTTTAGGATTTAAGAATAGGTATTTTTTTCTGTTGCTCGTAGAGAAGAGTCTTGCGAACATAAGTTGTCTGATTAATTGTACGTCTGAAGTAGGTCAAAAAAAGATTTTATTAATATTCTCTATAAAACTTGACTAAACGGTTTTTGAGAGTGGAGAGTTGAAATCTGATGTTATTTGTAATTAATTACTAATTTATTAACAGTTAATAATTAGTTAAGATTAGTATTAATAAAAGTGGAGAAATAGGTTATCGATGGTGAGGAATTCGAATATGAGCTTAGTTTTTTAAAAGTTTTTCATGAATAAGTATTTTTTAGATAAAAGATCAATTGTTTTATAAAAAAAATTCCTATAAGGGTTTACTGAAGGGTAATCAAAGTTGAAAAATTCAAATTGAAAGTAAGATTTTCAAAAATTTGTGAAGCTCAGTTTTTTAAACAAACAACCAGCTTTTAAGAAAAAGTATTTGTTTGTGTGAAGTTTGATCGCAGGCAGCTGAGACTGAGGAACTTCAATCTGAGTCCATTTTTATTTATTTTACAAATGAATAAGTATATGGTAGTTTGGAAACACGATTTCTAGCAGATAGAGCCGAGCGAATATTCGGACGAGCATTACTTATATATATAACTGATAGATAGATAGGCATGGTCATGTTAGTTTAGGAAATTTGGAATTGATATTTATTTATTTATTTACAATGATAAGTCATAGATAAATAAGCACTCTAATTTAAGTGTAGGTATTTAGGAATACATTTTGTCGCAAACATACATTACGGTAAGTGATTTATAGATAGCCATAGTGATTTGAGTTTAGAAAAAAAGGAGAAGTTTATGTGTTTGTTATCCATAATTTGTAAACTATACCTAGACGGATGTCATGGCTAATTCCTATTTCTAAAAAGTTCAAATATATCACTAATTAATGAATTGCATGAACATTCACATTGTAATGTACGATGGACAGAACTAGATGATACATTTATGTTTGTTAAACGGGATGGGATCAGATGGCTTAGGATAACATGATATCAGAGGGGTTCGTATGACTTTGGATGGTATGAGCAGTAGTGGCAAACTCGAAAGCTGAATTCAAATATTCAATTGTGAACTATTCAACTATGCAAGTAACTACGCGTGTATCTATTGCTCCAAGGTAGTCAAGTAGTGTAAAACTTAAAAGTTGAACTGAACTATTCAATTATTCATCTAATCCATCCAACTATTCAACATTTAAATTATTTAGGTTTTACACTATTCAAATCTTCACGTTTTCAACTATTCTATTTGTTAATCATACAGTTTTTCAAGCTTCGTGGTGCCCTCATACAGGTGCTTCCTTCTCGTGCTTCACGGAACCTTCAGGCAGATGCTTCCCTCTCAAGTTCCGTGACACCCTCATGCAGGCCCTCCCCTCACCCTCAAGACTCAGAGGGTTCAGTGATTGAAAAATTGAATAGTTGGAAAAGCTTCAGCTATTCAACAATTGAATAGTTGAATAATTAACTAGTTGAAAACTAGAACTCAAGTTCCAAGTTTTACACACATGTAGACATCATGTTTTTGAAACTATCACCAGATCATTTATTTCGTTAAATTAATAATTACTAAATTATAAGTAACATCAGATATACACCGCCCACTCTTGATTACTTTTCGCCAACTTTCATATGGAAACATTTATAATTAAATAGTTCATAATCAATTGACAACTAACTAAGAAAAGCTAGTCTAAAAATTCAATTCTCCACCCTCTGTTGTCTCTACATGAGTTCTACAGAAAAATATTAAAAAGCTATAATTAGTTTATAAATAATTAGTCAAAACTAATACTAGATCCGGACTCGACCCTTTTGACTACCGATTGGTCAAGTTTTATAAAAAAAAGTAATAATTAATCGAGGATGGGTTAATAATTAGTTAATAAATAATGTTAGATTAGAATTCCTCATTCTCGATAACCCTTCGGTCACCCTTATAAAAAAATTTTTTTTTGCAAAAAAAAAGTGATCCTCTGTGTAAAAAATTTTAAAAAACTAACATCAGATTCAAGTTCCTCGACCCCGATTACCTTTTGGTTAAGTTTTATAGAAAATATTGATAGAATGTTTTTTTGACCTTTTGCGGACATACAAGCAAGCAGACAATTTATGTTTGCAAGACTCTTCTCTACGAGAAAGAGAATATAACCATAAAAATATCTATTCCTAAATTCTTAAACTTATATGACCATGCTTATCTATGAGTTATTTTCGAATTGATGTTATACAGTAAGTGGTGCATTTATATTATAATCCGAATTAGGCAACGCATACCATAGTAGGAGCCTATGAAAGAAGTAACGTCATACATATAATGACAACTCTTCCGAAATTATCAAACTAATCGAGAAATTGTAGTTTTGGTCGATATATTTGATTGAAAGTATATTGAACTTTTATGTGTCACAGACATGAGAATTCAGTTGAGATTAGAATCTTCGAAATATTAAAAAACTAAATTATATTATTAATACAATTCTATAAACAATTTGAAATAATTCTATTACACAAAAATTCACAAAAATAATTCACTTAAACACAATACATAAAACATCTCCATGTGTAGATTTCTTTCGATATCGTTCAATAATAAACAATCTTTCACAAAGATTAAGTTTAGAATCTAATTTAAAACTGATTGAAAATAATCGTACAATTTTTCTTCCTTTTTTTCCAACCTCTGCTTTAACTGCATGATAGAAGCTCCTTTATAAAAACTAGTTTAAATCAGATTGAAAACATTTCCGCAGTATTTGCTCATCTATCAACCACCTGCTCTGAACAAATCATAAAGATTCGGTTATACAAGCTAATCTGAAATAAACTGAGAATAAATCTACAAATTTTCATCCTTTTTCAACCACCTGCTCGACATAAGTTTTAAAGATTAGATTATAACAACTATTTCGAAACAGAATAAAAGAATTGTAGAATTTCTCAGTTCTTTCTAACCTACCATGTGATAAAAAAATTAATTTTTGCTAACATATGAAGCCATGTACGATGTGTATGATCATATTTATGCTGAACCCACTTTGGAAGACATGACAAACGCTTATATAGTTTATCGTCCGATCATGATTGTTAGAATAAACAGCTATTACAATCAACCATAAAATCCATCCTCCTTCTCCTTTTTTTCGGTCAGGAGTATTTTATTGACTGAGTAATTAAAGCAGTTATGCTTCGATCAACTGACTATTATCTATTTTTATTAAGTCAAGGCAAAACTTAACTATCATTTGAGTACATCAGATTAATTTCTTGATTAAATTCAAAATATACTGAAAACACGTGTGTAGATCCTCCAAGTGTGAGAAATGTCGATTCAAAATGTTATTAAAATAAAATCAATAATTTTTACTTTAAAACTCTATCCTTCTTTTTCTTTCTCTCTTATTTGTCGAAGGCCTTTTCCTCTCAGAATAATTTAAAAGGTGTGTTTGAATTCCTCAAAATTTTAATAACAAACGCTTGTACACGCTGCATCTTCCTAAGTACAAGTTAATTTTAATAGAAGAAAGCTAGCGAACTCTACATCTTCCTAAACTTCATTCGATTTCTATTGAATACAACTTGCGAACTCTATATCTTCATAAATACAAATTAATATCTATTGAATAAAATCTACTTCAAATAATCATATATAAATTCCATTTAAAAATCTGTTAAATCATAAATATAAACTAAAAATTTAAATAGCTCTTCGTTTTATTTTGATTCAAAACTAAACTGAATATAATAAAAAATTTAAAGTTTAAGTTTAATTCTGCCTAAATTCTAATTTTGTCTGACATATATATTTACCAAATGCTTATGCTAGAACATACTAGAATTTGTCTCACCCATATTAATTAAACCGAAAGACGGTTAAGAAAGAATGTAGATATACTATATATAATGTGCACACTATCCGTATGTCACTGCAACACTTAGATGCGTGAAATTATTTTTTTATTGTTTATAAAAATGCATAGACATTGGTGCTTTTTACATGCTATCATGAATATATCTCGGTTCGAAAAGAATGATTTTTGTTCAAATTTTCAGCGCTTATCATTTTGACTACGAACTAATTTATCTGTAAGTCTGGTCTTGCGGCAAGGCTTCTCTGCTAAGATTGGAATGTATCACTAAAAAGTAGGAGTTGAAATTATGTCAAAAAGTTCCAAACTTTTATAGTTTCTGTACCGTTTAAATGCAGTTGAAAATTTTAAGATTACTACGACTTGTAGAATATTTGATTCTCTATTTGGCTATATGTAAAGTATTTCATTACATATTGAAATAAACCACATCAAGTAATTTGGAGAAATTTTTGAAAACTAATGGAGTATTCTTTTGGAAAATCATTCGTAGGTTGAGGGTTCTTCGATCCCGAAAGTCTTTTTTCGTTACTCATTATCATTATCTGGGAATGTAATGTTAAATTTCTTCCGTTACATATTATTATTTTGTCTAAAAATTCTTTCTTTACTACGAAAATTAATGTAGTGAAAAATCAGTAATTATATCTATGGTTGTCGTCATTGTTGCATCTCTCGGTGTTGGTATTGTTCTGTTCTTCAAGAACACACCTGCACCCACACCCAATCTATAATATACGTTTCGATGTGTCTTTATTTTCTCTTTCCAACTCTTTTTTTAAATTGGACAGTAGTTGTCTACAATCAGAGCCTCTCAAAGGCATCTAATAAATACTGAGCGAGAAGTCCTGCCTCCATATATACAAATTATTTCTTCTATATAAAAACATATTTTTAAAAGTTTCTTTCTATGGTAGAAAGATACAGTAGAAGACGCTTTACAAAACAGCCTATGACTGATATTCTCTGGAAATCATACAGTAAGAAAATTTTAAGTTCAGAAATATGCATAAAAAAAATTAAAAATCATCCGCAAATATTCAGCTTACGTACATAATTTATCTTTCTTACTATATGAGTTAAGAGGAATTAGTCATAGGCAGTATTGCAGAGCATCTCTCTATCATAGAAACAAGCTCTTAAAAATATGATGGCATATAGAAAACTTAATTATATAAATCGAGTCAGGACTTCTGGTTTACCCTGTAAGGACATTTATCAAGGTTGTTAGTTTCTTTCATTTGTGATCAGCAACCGGTTGAAAACCACTCTTATCATAATCAATATTCATTTCTTTTATAACTCAGCGAATAACAACAATAAAATAAAACGCTATCAACAAGTAATTATTGTTCTATGTGAGTGTCTAAGAGATCTATACAACTATCATAAACACTTAACGATGAAATAAAAAAAAATCAAAATGGGATCAGATGTAGAGTTATACACAAAATATGCACCGATTTATTTTTATGAGCCAGTGCTGCTTTTTGAAACAGAGTCACCTCCATAGGGTATAAAAACTGATTGGAATTAAAGCAACCTGGGAAATTAAAATTGGGCTTTTCTCCCTTACTATGTGGATCGCTGATATCAGTTTCTGTTCTACATATCTATATCTACGGCCTCTTTTTAATTGATTTGAAATTTTCTTCCTTGTATCTGTGTTGTGTCTGTTGTAAATTTATAGCACCAACTGTCTCTTTTTAGCGAATTTCTATTCTTATACAGTTCGCATGTTCATTTTTCGTTGTCACTTTCAATGTATCCTCGTGAGTATCACTATTTGTGCCGCGATTCCATCCAACCTCACCCATAAAGGATTGCAACAGGTAATTCAATCACATTGTTCATTGATGTAAACATCAAGTTATTGTCATGTGTTAATAAATTAGCTACATGAATCGACCTCAGCAAATTCATCATCCACGACAATCCTCGATCTATCAATTGAGAACCAACACTACACTGCCAACAATGATAGAAGTCCACCCATTTCCACCGACATGTTCATTCTCGCTATGTTTCCAATGGACAAAGGCTCCTATGCATTCAATGATGGTAATAACCAAGAATGGCAGATTTCACATGGTACCGATACGACATTTGTCGTTTATGGTAGGTTATGGATATTTCAGCCATTGTGAATTTTTATATTTCTACAAATGTGAAAACTCTTATAGAAACTTTTTGAAAATAGAGAACCTAGTGTAAACTTCAGGAGTAGAGCAAAAATTCAGAAAAACCCATTATAACCAGTTGAAACCCTGAAAGACCATTCAGAAAAGTTTCGTTAATGTAAAGAATCAACTACAAAATTACAAAAGTATTTAAATTCTTTGTTTTCTGCTCGATTGAAATGAAATTTTTCATCCTTTTCTGTGTTTCAAAGTATCATGATATATCAATGTCTGTCAAATTATCCCAACTAAAGAAAATTCTTACGTATCTCACTGCTTGTCATTTGAATGCTTTAGGCCGAAATTTGAGTGGAACTATTGTATCATTTACGACTCATGCTGATTCATGTTTATTGGAACGAAAAGATCATTTATACACATTGACAGTGAATGCTTCTGATCCCTATCAAAATTTAAACGAACGCGCTTTCTTGACAATTAATCTGCCTTATTATGATTCGATGTTATACGTTTGTCTACAGCTATCTAACGAGACAGATCCGATTCACCAAGGCGATCGGTAAGCTTTTTCTAATCTGTTTTGGTTTGAACTCGACTTATGAATTCTAGACCGAGTCTAAAATTGATTACTACCCGTCGTACTTTGCCTATCTGGGCAACGATTATTTTTGTAATACTTCTTCTCTGTCTATCGGGTCTTTTTTCTGGTCTTAATTTGGGCCTTATGTCATTGACGCCACAAGATCTTGCCGTCATTCAAGAAGCTGGAACACCCAATGATAGAAAATACGCTAAGAGTATTTATCCAGTACGTAAACGAGGCAATTTCTTGCTCTGCACCATTCTCTTGGGCAATGTTTTGGTCAATTCAACGACAACAATTCTTCTTGACACATTGATAAGTGGTATATCAGCTGTGGCTGGTGCAACTTTAGCGATTGTTATTTTTGGTGAAATCATTCCACAAGCCATTTGTTCACGACACGGTCTCAAAGTCGGTGCTAAAACGATCTATCTCACTTATATTTTCATGGTCATTACATCTCCTATTGCTTTTCCTCTCAGTAAAATTCTTGATGTTGTACTTGGTAAGAAAAAAGACTTAACGATATATTTTTTTCGTAAAGAAAAATATCTCTACTGTCATTTTTAGGTGAAGAAGTAGGTTCCACTTATACACGCGATCAAATGAGCGTATTATTGAAACATACACAAACGCCCGATATTGAAGAACGTGAGAAAAACATCATGACTGGTGTGTTGAGTTTGAAGACGAAGAAAATTCGTGATATAATGACCAATTTAATCGATATCTTCATGCTCGAAGCCGATCGAGTTGTTGATGATGAACTCGTTTTGACTGTACACGGCTATGGATATTCACGTATACCTGTTTATGAAAAGCAGCGGTAAGTTATCGGCCGATTGTTTCAATTAAACGTAATGTAACAATTATTTTTCTCATCTAGTGACAATGTTATCGGTCTCGTGAATATTCGTGATTTTGCTCTACTTGATACAGAATCGGGAAAATTTACTGTGAGAAGTTTGATGAATTTTCACAAGCATCGTTATGGCAAAGAGATTATGCCCGATGATTCGTGTTATGATGTTTTTAATAAACTTAAAAAAGGTAACGAATAAAGATCGTTGTATTTTTATCGTTGTGAAATATTTTAGAACAATATCATATGGGTGTTGTGGTTGAATATACCGGTAGTAGTGAAACAGATCCAAAGGCAAGAGCAGTCGGTATTGTTACATTGGAAGATATTATTGAAGAAATGATTCAAGAAGAAATCATCGACGAAACTGATGTATTTAGTAAGTCAAACAAATTCATTAGAGATCGTCTATTGGACAATATTTGAATCTTTTTAGCTGATAATCGTGGTAAAGTGCGGAATATTTTATCACAGGCACCCAACTTTTCACTCTTCATCCATAAAACAGAAACGGATGATGATACGACAAGAGTATCAGGTCAAATGAAGGTTGCCATTTTACAATTTCTTTCAACAAGTATGTTAGGCGACATGTGCAATGTAACTAGGAAACATGCAAGTTTCTCGCTGTTTTTTGATGCTAAATCTTTTCTCTCAAAAAGCAGACATCGTACATAATCCGTTACTGAAAACCTATATCGATCTATGGATTATTGTTGCTTATAAAGGATGTGTAATAAGTTCTGATCCCTTTCGTATAATATGCAATTCTCCTGAATTTTTTGATAAAATGAGCTGTTATTTCGTTATGTCTGGAGTTCGTAACGTGCAGAAAGGACAAAGATTGAATAAGAATGAGTAGGCTGAAATAGAGCACAGATATGGGCGATAAAATAACCATCATGTTACTCCAAACACTCATCCACTGTCAAATGTGAGCAAATGATGAAATAATTATCAAATCCTTTCAAAAATAAGTAATTAATCATAATGGAGAGCAGATAAACAAATATTGACATATCTTTTCTTTTTATTACGTGTAAATAATTTCGATTTATAAATCTAGTTCAAACTACTACTTTTTACAGAACTTTCATAATAAAACGAAAGAAGAATCTTCACCTGCAACTCGGAAAAGCTCCTACGAACATTTTGTCACTTATATTTCCGTGACTTCAGTACTGGTTAAAAGTAGAACCAAGATTCTCCTTATTTTGTAGCCTTATCCTGTGACTATTTTTGATAAAAATTTTCGGTAAAGTTGAACGAGTAATTATAGAGTTGGAGTCATTTTACTGTCAGCATCGATATATGACAGAACTGTTCAATTTTATTGTATATCTCATAGCTCAATGAAAGTTTGATAGTGAGCACGTGTATGAAAGGATATAAGTCTTTATAATGATCCATTATGACGTTCAGTTATGCCGTAATGACATGTACTCCTGTATATACTAGTACCATGCTCAAAAGATGTCATCAATTGTTTGAATATTCGAGTGCCTAGATCTGTGACAAAATTTCCTTGTTCAATATAGCACTATTTCTCTCTTCTAAGTGATATGTCTGAAAATTTTAGGTCACTATGGTGACCTATGATGAAACATTTCCTATAAATTTGAGGTCAATCTGTCAAACTTACATTGAATCATGAGGTACATAATAAAATTGAACATTTTCGTCATATGTCAATGCTAACAGTAAAAAGGCTTCAATTCTATAATGATTCTTTCAACTTTACCGAAAATTTTATCAGAAATAATCAGAGGATAAGGCTACAAAATAACAAGAATCTTGGTTCTTAAAGTCTTATTACTCGTATGTCATCAAATTCATAATGAAGGTAGGCGACATGCATTCTCACTCTTGTCAGTCTCATGTAATTGAAGTGCGAGTTGTTTCAAAACAACAACTTTATAGTGACTAATATCCAAGGAGTGAGATAATTTTGACTCGTACTATACAAGAATTTTACGGCTCAAACTATATTGGACAGCTCTTATTCACTGATAGTATTACATCGCTTGTTACAATGAGAACTGTTTGGATGACTTAGCCCTTTACCCTTAAGTGGATTTTTGGAGCTGCTGATGTCATGATCTTACAAATTCAGAATTGGTCAAATTAATCTTTCAGCGATATGATCTGGTATACCTAGCGTCCATCAAATGAGCCCAAGAGAAGAAAATTCTCAATTTATATCCAAGTTGGAAGTTTGAGTCTCGTACTAAAATACAAAGAATTTGCTGATATATTCCCTTCTAGGTACGAATTTATCAGCTGCTTGTAGTCTTTAGAATACTCTATGCCATAAGCATATTCACTACTCAACAGTTAAGACAGAACAATCTAACAAAAATCTTGAAAAGCACAAATTGCACTGAAAATCCTATTGGCAGAATTCCTAGAAATCGACAGTCAATAATAAATTGTTCTCAAACGAATATCTTGTTTGTTTATTATAGCTGTCGAACCATTTACCTCACGGTTCATCCCGTCTCAAATCCTCGCTCGCCTATTAAATGTCCAACTCTATCAGGAATTTGAACATGATGAAGACAAAGCTAAAGAAGGTAATGTAACATACATCTACCAGTATGGAAAACCGGCGGATTATTTTGTACTCATTCTCAACGGACAAGCAGAACTGGTAACTGGTAAAGAGAAAATTGTTAGTGAAGTTGGTCCATTTTCTTATTTTGGTGTGAGCGCACTTTATGTAAGTATAACGATGATCATTTTAGTGTAAATTGATGTGTAATCTTCTTTTCTTTCGTTTATTTTTATGAAGAATCCCGATAGCAAAACGGAAGATAGTTTACATTTGAAAGATCTCAAATTTCGCCCGTTTATACCGGATTTCAGCTTGCGAGTTTGTGAGAATGTGCAAATTTTGCGAATTCGTCGAGCACATTGGTTAGCGGCTATTCGTACAACTTTCTTTGAAAATAAACAATCAGCAAACGGTGAACCCCCAACACTCACTCTTAATGGTGAGCCGATTGATTTGTTGACACAAGAATTGGAAAAAGTCAATCGTGTCGATGAACTAGATAGAAGTATCAGCCCTTCAAGTGAACCAGACGATAAAACACGTAATCGAACAATGTCCCTGACGCCAACAATGAATGCAACACGTGTTATTACAGAACATAAACGTTTTCTCAGTCGACTACGTTCAATATCTTTTACGAATAAGGTTTCGTCGGAGAATTTGGCGACTTTGAATAAAAATACATTAAATGTAACTGACAAATAACATTATCATTTATCTGACACTGATCAGACATAACAAATTCATGATGATGGAATTTCTAGAGAAAATAACTTGAAAACATTTATTTTTATGTAGATTCATTCTTTACAAATACACTTGTTAGTCTTTTTAGTATGTGCAATCATTCGCTTTTCTTTCCCTTATTTGAACAAACACAAGTACAATTGTACTGTGGAAAGTATATGACTTTAGAACTTTATAATTTGGGAATTTCTATTGTCATATAGGATCATGAATACTCCGAGTAAGACCATTACTTTATGAAAGATGATAATTGTTACATAAAGTTACAAGTCTCATCGTTTATGTAATGTTTAAGTAGATGAGTTTCACTAACGTTTCTAGTATTTAGACCACTAAATGATAATTAATGTTTCCCTTACAACAGTTTTTTCAAAGTAAAAACTATGAGACAAAAGCAACTGATGCTAATGTTGATAACTTGAAGATCAATCTTTTGATCAAATTTTAACGAGTACACATGTTCTTTCAGACTGTTCTGAATCAATAATTTTGTATGTAGGATATCAGGAAAACTCAATTGTTTTATTCGATTCATAAATTTTCCTTTACAGCAATGAGAAAATATCTAAAACTATAGCTTTTTTTGACTTTCTATCAACTGTAAATCAAGACAATCTCTTTATCCACATAAAGCCTTCGATTAGACTAGCGTTTAAAAAAATTTCAAAATTTCTGGACATACTATTATTGAGATATAAATTTTCCAAAATATTCATGTTTTATACAATATCTATGGAAAGGCACCTATATTTTGGAAACATTATATCTCGCTGATACTGAATCCAAAATTTCTGATTTTCTACAAGCTTGTCTAATTGAGAGCTTTATTGTAAACAATGTTTTAGATCAAAATTCCAAAATAGATATTGCTGGAAAACCAGGACTCTGCAGGAAAACTAGAATATCTCAGTCACATCGCAATATAGAGAAAATATAAGCACAATCAGCGTGAATCAGTTGAGACGGCACCCTCGTTCGTAATAAAACTTAACTAAGTAGGATATACAATTATATAAAAACTATCTTTTCAAAAAGAACAATGTTTCAATGATAATTAGAATATATCTTCATTATTAAAAGAAATATTATCTGATATCGATAATACATGCTTAGAATGGCATTCAATTGTATCCAGACGTTCTGTCGTAGTAGCTTCTTTAGTGGAATTTACTATTATTCCTCTAACTTGTTTCATATACTTTACTGTGCATATGATTGATTAGTTTTTCCAAATGGTACGTTCTATTGAAGCTGAAGCAACTATTTTTTGTAAAATTTCGTTGTATTTTCTAATAGTCACAATAAATATTTAAGGTTGCACAGCTTCAGTCTCAAGTCTTTGCTGCATATTATGTCAATATCATTATTTAGAGATTTTTAGATCCTTGAGCAAAATCAAAAATTTGATAGAATCTAAAAGTGGAAAACGATTCTTGATTGTGTGATTACTGTTTCATCCTCACTCATACCCTTCATAGATGAGATACAGTTAACAAAAAAAGAAAAAAAAATAATTTTCATCATAGATTGTAAAGAATAGGTACATTGATCTTTTCATAAGGTTGAGCCAATGGATAACAAGGCAGTTTGCTTTTCCATATATGGACATTATCAATCCATTCGATCTAACAACAGAAATCTAAATAATTTTATCTAGATTTCAACATAATCCTACCTCTAATAGATTCAATTCTTTGTCTATCGTAATTTCGTCAAAAGTCAGCGTGTTCACCTGGATTTTTTCGGAATCCTTAATGCTAATAACTGACAGTTGTCCGATCAACGGACAAGCATCATGACTAGTGGACAGCTGGGGAGATTTATTGAATTCCGACTTTTGAATTATTTGAGTATTTTCTTCTTCTGCTCTTGGTATTTTCTCATTCCTTTTCATATCATCCAACTCATTAATCAAGGGTAATGCTAATGCCAATGATGATGGTGTAACATAAAGAGCTAATTTTCGGCGATGAAGGGAATGTGGTGAAATGTAATGGTCGTAAAAGCGAATTAAATCTGTACGTTCCAATGTTTTAATAATTTCACTTTCCAGTCGAGCTAAACAACAAATAAAAAGGAGTTTTTCTCTGCAAAAATAGTTTTTTTTATTTCAATATCTTACGTCTATCAAAACAAAATTGTTGACAAATAATTTCACTCCAAAATATATTTCCTTGAGATTCCATATTTTTCGGTATTTCAACATTCTTAATAATATAACCATCACGTTGCCTTTTAAATTCATCATCGGACATTTTTTCAATATAATCTTAATTTATATTTGAAATATAATTAAATTATAGATGATCATTTTATTCTCATATATACATACTCGAATTGAATCGAGAAATAATTCAATTCGTCGATCAACATAATCAAGTTCATAAGTTGATTGTACAATAATTTCAAAACCTTGTGCACCACGCGCACGACATACATCAGAATTAACAATATAACCTAATTGTTCTTTGGTACGCAATTGATTAAAACATGGTTCATTAACAATATGAGAGAAAAGTTCAATTAATGCATTATTTTCTAATGTTTGTTGAAAACATTGTAGATAGATTTTGATGGCACGAACGTGATGTGCATCATTGAACATATTATAGGCAAAGTTGCAGCCTTAAATAACAAGAAAAACATGGCTAATATACTATTGACTTTAGAACCCGAAAAAAAACTGCTAAACTCTAAATCACTTCAATTCATATTTTAACTCTGTCATTAATATTAAAAAATTTACCTTCGGGCAATCTAATTTGACGTAGATTGAACCACATGCCAGGGTAAAGTGGTTGAAAGAGATGATTTTGGTGAAATTTTTGTTGAAAACTCATCATATATTCGATTGCTTGCTACAAAATAAAAACAGTAACTGAAATGTTTAAATGCGACAAACATGATACATACATCTTTGGTTAGATTACCGTACATGAGCGAATCAACATAGAAATAAGCAAGCATACGCGGTATAAAAATTTCGATATCCTGTGGTGTAATACCTATAAGAATGATGAATATACATAATCAAAATATTCAATCAATATCTTTTTAGCGGCACCGAAGAATTAGACATATTGCTTCTATTCTCTTTAATATACTAAAAAGTGTTGTACAAGCTCTCTGCACATTGTCTTCTATGTGGAAACGTACGAGTCAGATTTTTTATTTTAGCTCTAGTATTAGCTCCGTAAAATTTGCTTTAAAAGCCTCCATCTCTTTACATTTTTCTCATCTTATATGACCATCTCAATTATTAATATAAGATAAAGAAAACATAACGAATCTGCTGGTATTGATATTACTTCTCCACTGCAAAAAGTAGTAGCGAAATTGGACATTATTAAAATACAACATTGACTACATTGACCTGGTTTAAAGGATACAAAGCAATATGTTAGAAAAATTTGTCATGATCAATTGGAAATAATATTTCTGCAACTATGAAGCACAAGAAAATATACGGGAACTGCTGAAGTAGTACTTTGGATCTTTAATTCGAGCTAGTGAACTCATTGTGTCACTAAATTAGGATGCTAGTGTTTCAATATATCGACACCGAGATATCCCTATTTCGAACATGTAATGACTTTCCTTGTAATCATTGAATATATTTTATACATTATTAATCGTGATTATGATTAAAAAGAATCAACAATACATGACTTTATTTGTATATAGATTTTCTTTCTCGATTTACCCTCTATACAACTTAACAATTCATCTTCATTCCATTGATGTTCAGCAATCAAATAATGAATACCATAGTCTGCCATTTCAGAAGGTGATTGACGTCGGAAATTTTTCAATAATTGTTTTTTCTATCATTCAGAAAATTTCTATTTTAAGAAAAAAAATTTCATCAATATATAATTAATTACTTCTTCTCTGAGAATTTCAAATCGTTTTGGATCTACTTTAAGATTAATCATACGATCAATGATTGCATCAAGTAATATACGAATCTTTTGATTATATCCATTGATGCTTAACTAATAAATGCAAAAATGTGAACATCTTAGATAATATTTAAAAAGCACATATGAACCTCAATACCATACACCGAAATTGAAAGTTCATAAGTAAGACCACCAAGTTGGGCTGGATATACAAAGTCAGAGAGTGAATCGTTGACTAATGCAACATAAAGTAAATTCATATTAGAATGAATTGGATCAACATCAGATAAAGGACTAGATTAAACAGGTATATATTTGTCGTAGGAAATGATTAGATATCATTGACTTACTTGCGTAATTTAAAATAGATAAATGCTTTTGGTAATTTATAGAATGCATCTTCAGCATAATAGAGACGAAAAAATTCATTTTCCTAGTCGAATGAAAAAGTTCCAGATGATTCTATCATGACTTCAAAATAATAAATAAAAACTATTTTTTTCTTACTTTAATTTTTTTTGGTAATTGTGGACATGCTATTGGCTTAGTCTTTATTAATTAAATATTTTTATTCAGAAATCATATAATGCAACTAACCTGCTGACTATGAAACAATCGAAAGTCAGTTGGAATAAAACCATTAGGTAATGGTAGATGAAGATCAACATTAATATCACATGTTTCACATTTCTAGATAATAAAATAATGTCAATTATGATCAAAATTTATTTGAATCTTATTCATTTACTTTAATGAACTCTTCAGATAAATACTCTTTTTTATATTGTGTACCATACCATTTTTCTTTCTCGGTTGCTATTGTGATGAAATCTTTACTGACAAGAGTTATTCTAGATATTAAAAAATGAAATAACGAAAACAAAAAAGAACAATAATCCATATATGTACCTCATTTTACTTGGTATTAGATATTCATCGAGTAGTTCAGAAATAAGATCCGGTCGAAATTGTCTCATTTCATATGGACCAAAAAGACATTCAGTTAAAGGATAATTCTAAAAGAATATCAAATTAATAATTTTATTATGAATACTAGATAACTAACTCGCATTTGACTAGCTAGATCTGAGACAAAATCAGCTGATGATTCTTTTTCACTAAATTGAAAATTCATTATTCGCATATTCTAAGTATCAAATACAATTATTAATCAATTTTTATTTCTATATATATATATATACTTTTTGTTCTTGAAAGATCCATTCTTTTGCTCCTTCTTTACGCATCATTGCAATGTATTGATAGATTGTATAAACAATATCTTTCCATCGTTCTAGAAAAAATACATGAAGAAAAAGCTTCTCTATATGATAAACATAGGTTAAATGTATTCAATTTACCCAATCCTTCAATAGTCAATTCTAAATCGATAGTAAAAAAGTTAAAGCCAGGCGCATTATATGCTCCAGATGATACAAGTTCCGAAGCAAGACCAAGTTTTTTTAGATGAAACAATAATGAACCTATACCTTCATGATTGATTAAAAATGAGACATACGATTCAGGCTAAATAAAAAGAAAATACTTTTTAAAATTAAAAAACAAATTGAGACAATGTTACATACATTACAATAATAAAGTTCTCGGTGATCGGGAACCATCCAAGTTATTGTCATATGACGATATTCAGTGATCGGTACTATATAGCAGATTGTCTAAATAAATAATAAGGATAGAACAAAAACAACAATTATAAAATAATTCACCTTGAGTCTAGTTTCACCAAATGGATCAGCAGGATATTTCGAAGTAAGCAATCGTTTATTGGGTACATTTTTAAAACTTTTAACAACGAATGATTGAAGTTCATCGAGAGATTCTGGAAGTTTTTGGATAAAATCGGAAAATTGTGAATAGAAGAAAATTATTTAATACTTACGATTACCCAGTACAGCTAAACTCATGCGGTTCGCTGAATATTCATTTTCGTAAAAATCAAGTAAAGTTTGTCGAATATCGATTCCACATAATTTAGGCATTGTTTGCAACGATTCTATATTTCCGGTTGTAAATTTTGAATAGGGATGTTCAGGATTGGATGTGGATTTTTCAACTTGCAAAATGCGTCGAAAATCTTCGAATTGTCTACCTTCAAATTCAGAATGAACTGCTTGTATTTCACGATCGATTGATGATGGTAAAAACAATGGTGAAATAAAAAATTGAGCAAATCTAGACAAAAAAGATGAGAACAATCAATACTAATCCAAAGAAAATAATAACTTACACATCAAGTGCATCAGATAGAAGATTTGGATCAATATCAAAATAATAGTTAGTCTGTTGGCCATTGGTAAATGCATTTGAATCGCCACCGTTGCTTTCTATTAATTTTGAATATTCATTCTCATTTGGATACTGAATATACCAAATTTTAAATCTTTTAAATATATCAAGAAAGAAAATTATAGACATACTTTAACACTACCCATAAAAAGCATATGTTCAAGAAAGTGAGCAATACCAGGAACATCATTCGGATCAGCCCAACTACCAATGTTAATATCGAGAGCAGCTGCTGCCTTGTCTATGTTTGGATGACTGATGAGTACACATAATATACCATTTGAAAGTTCTAATCCACGATAATTCCATGTATCATTATCGCTCTTTTTGATCGTGTCAACAGTACGCACAATTATTGAATCATGGGATGGCAATGTTTCACTCTCTAAATTGATTGCCATGAAATGAAGATTATTTGGCAGATAAACGGTTTATAGTTGATAAGAATTTAAAAATATCGATATTTATGAACGTTATCTAATAATAATCTAAAACAGTTATCATCCATTGTTTTTATATGATCTGACAAAAATAAGAAATTAAAAATGAACATTAAAATCTCTTCAAATAGAAAGAAAGTGGCGTGTTATTTTTTTTTCAACAGATAAACAGTAGTGTAGAAGTCGTTAATTCGATTCGAGTTTTCAATTCTTCAACTATTCAACTATTACTATATGATAGATTAAGAATGCTACTCTAGGAACCTGTCTGCAGAATGCTAGGAGTACTCCACACAGTGAGGACACTGCAAGGAGAAAAAGAGCAGACTCCATGACTCCATCAGGCTGGAATCTGCAGTTTCTCTCTTGGAATTATTCAAATATATTTCCTAAAAACAGAACACTTTTGTTCTATCATGGAAATCAATTGAGTGGAAAACAGCAAATTCCAGAACTCCACATGACTCCAAGAGCCTGACGTCTGCTCTTTTTCCCTTGGGATGCTACCTACAGGATGCTCGAATTGATCCACACACTGAGAATGTTGCCTGCAGGAAACAAGAAGTAATACACGGAATCAGAATGCTACGTGTTAGATTTTGCAGCAATCTACAAGTAATGGTTTCGTGACACTCTAACGAACTGTAGTGTCCCTTAGTCAGACATTCCTGACACTTTCATCCTCACCCTCAAGATTATATGTGTATTAGTTCTAGCGTTCTACAGGAAGCATTCTACAGTTAGCGTCTTTACTGTTTCATGTGTTAATAGTTGAATAGTTGAAACGACTTGTTCGAGTTTTATATGTATAGAATGAAGTAAAAGATTAGTCCCAACAACTAAATAGAGTAAACATCGATTGTTATTCTGATTAGATCAAAGCTTATTAAGTCACGTATACTTAACAACATAAAATAGTTAATATACAAACCGATATAGATTCGATCATTGAAGCTTTGAAAAAGAATTGTATTACTTACCCATCACAACTATGTGTTGTTAGTAAATAAAAAACAGAAAAAAGTAATTCAAGTTTTTTCGTTCTGCATTCAAATGATGATAATCTTTGATGAAACATTATGTATTTGCTCGCTACTGCAAGCATTACTCAATTGCCAGATGATTTTTTTTCTCATGTATAGAACACAAAGAGAAACTTATGTGTAATTACACAACTTTTTGTTAACCGTTTGCTAACGATATGGATACGAATTTGAAAGTGAAGAGACGTCAACACTCATTTTTTTTCTTTTCAAAATGTCGTGTTTTTTTGACAATTCTCTAACCATTGATAACGTAATCTTTAGAATATTTTTTCTTATTACACAGGTATGTTGTAAAGTTAAAAGCTAAATTAATTGTTTCGTACATATATTTATTTTTGCATACTAGTTCACAATTAATTAATCCAAACAAAAAACAACAAATAAATAAATAAATAGATAGATAAATATAAATTACAAAAATGATACTAAATGAGATCAAAATTCCATGAAATTTGACGCTATGAAATCAAAAATATTTTCAATTAATGGTGCACTAGGTATAATGTTCGTTTTATTATGGCACGTTGGTCGTTCCAAGAATATTATCTAACTGTAGTCGTTGATATAAATCGACGAAACGACCATCCTTATCATTTAAATCAGCAACAGAAATTCCTAGAAAATAAAGTTAGGTTGATAAAATGTCATGGATTAAAACATGTGTCAAATTTATATCATTTAAACAAACTTTTGAAAGAAAAAGGAGGAGGTAAAAATCGTTGTGGTATAACTTTCGAATAACTAGTTTGCCATTTGGTGATAATCTATAATAAATATTGTGATTGGCGAACATGATTTTGCAACCATTTACCATCAAGTGTACTTGGATTTAGTAAAGATGATGAATCTTTCTTATCGATAAGCAACTGAATAACTATCAATTGTAATTTAACTCCAAACTCAGCTAAACATTCACCTAGAATTTTAAGTTGAATAATAAGTTAGGCTATGATAAATATTTTATGCTTATAAAGCTTACCAGCTCTTTTAAAGTTTCTTATTTCCAGCTGCTAATCTACTATATTTACATTATCATCGAGATGAGTACCAAAATGATCGTGAGGAAGAATTAATTCGGTCAAAATAACCAGCTAATTGATTAGACAACGGTGCCATTCGACGTTCAACCATATTAAAAGCTGAACGACCGAGACAATTGGCAGCCACAAATAAACAATCAAGTTGATATTTGTTGAATAAAATAACACCACCGGCTAATGTTTTTCCACAACGAGGATTTTCATTTGGTCCACCTTTAAATAAAAAGATTGACATCAATGTGACAATCATAAGATACAATATTTTTACCATTAACAGATATAATAACAGTTGGATTACATTGACCAATAATTTTCATCGCTAGTTCAAATTCTTTTGAATCAAATAATAATGAAAAATCATGATGACCGTCTTGGTATTAATCTAAATGATACAGTTAAATTTGTATAATGTGAAAACCGGCCTTTCCGTAAATATGTTGCTGAACGACTAACGAGGAAACCTCACCAGATGCCCCTTTCCGATTTCAAAGAATTTTGGTCTATAGATACACTTTAGTGCCCTAGTAAAAACCCTAAAAGGATTTGGGTTCCTAGCGCTTCGTTCAGAAGTTATGGATATTTTATTTTTGCTCCTATATAGCATAACATACAATACTTAAGAAGGATCGGCATCCTCACATTCCGATACAAAATACAAGAGAAATCGAAATTTTTGTATGGAAAGATAGAGAAAGAAATTCTCTATCTAGAAGAGCTTGAATAAAACTGAAAATCGAAGCTTACTACATCATCGAACCTTGAATAAGTTGTTTTAGACAGGTATTTTTTGTACTTCAATAGCTTTCAATCGTGTTATTATGATTTGAGTAAAATTTAAATGTATATTTTATGCATAGAGCGATAGGGAATTTCAAGTTCTATAACTTTTCTATGGACCATATTGGCTGATTTGGCTTCTTAGAAAAAGGTAGAAGCCGTTTTCTGTTGTTGCCCTAATTACTATATGTTTCTTATTGATTCACCTACTACACATAGAAAGAAAGACTAGAACTTGATGTATCTTTCCACATAAATATACTTTAAACATCAAATGCAGTTTAAAATGTAAAAAGTATATTGAAAGAAAAAGAACAATGCTTTTTAATTTACACCAGGTTCATAATGTTGTTATATCTTTTGTTTCATACATATCTTGTCTTAGATAAATGATAAAATCTCGACATTTTTTTTAAAAGATGTGTTGTAAAAAGCTGTACAAAATAAACATTGTTCATTTTGAGTATAAGAAAAATCATCAGAACAGGTTAAAGACATTTAATCATACAAATTTTGGATAACTTTTCACAGTGCATCTGTTGCAAAAAAAAGTTAAGGTTTCATCACTTATTTCACGAGAAAAGTACTTCACTTGTTGATGACTAATTGAGCTCAGATTTTTTCTAAAAACTTCATCTCAAAAGAATGTGTGTTTCTTGAGATGTTAAATATCTAAAATAGGATTATATATCACAGAGAAAGATGAATGTTTTCAAGAGGTTTATGAAGACGCAACGTATAACAATCCCCTCTAAGAGTTTATGAGTATGACAAACCGTTTCATAAACTTATTTTGAGCAATGTTTAAAGTTCATGTACCTTTCGTTATTCCCTTTTTATGGAGTTTATGGCAGAGTTTATGATGACTGCATAAATGTGGGAAAGAGTTTGTTATACGTTGGACTTTCATAAACGTTTTAAGAGTTGATTATTCTGTGGAACTTTTTCAGTGAAGTTCGATCCAACAAGATTTGATCAGCGCCAACCAGAAGAATACCTACCCTTTACTCCTAGCTCTCGTTCATGTATTGGCCAAAATTTTGCAATAATAGAAGCTAAGATTGTATTAGCTGTTATCCTGCGACAAACTGATTTGGAACTTATGCCTGATCAGATGTATGTTCCAGCTGTTGTCATTACCATGAGGTGAGCTATTTAGAGATCAAGTAATATTTATTATTTTTTATCTTTCGGGCCTAATTATGAAATGTGAATGCAAATATCTCGACGATAACGTTGATATTATTAAAAAAATGCTCTGTATGATAAATGACACTTTTATTCAAGATTTTTGAAGAGTTTCTTAACGATTCTGCATTTCTTAAGTTACATTTCGGATGTTTTGATGATGATTGTAATACTTCTTCTAATACAGTCTTCAAAATACCTTTTTCCGTAGTAATTTTCTGCATACGTTTTCTTTTGATAATTCTTATTAATATGAGGGCTGGCAAAGGATCTAACTCTTGGAACCTTTTCAATTGTTACCACACGAGTTCTGGAACTATTTACTGCCTCATCCTCAGCATAAAACCCTCTCTCTCATCCTCACCCTGTTAAAGCGAAGAAAAAAAATAGTTTCAATGGTTCCAGAACTATGGTAAAGATTCCAAAAGAAAGGTCCGTGGACCGTACTGATTGATGTAGAACAATTGTTGAACTTCACGGCATTGAGTTTTGTTTTCACCGTGTTGATTTTATCAGCAGAATTATGTATCTTAAGAAATTCTAGCAATTGTTTGTAGTTTTTCTGAATATCGAATTTGATTTATTAATATAAAAATAAGACAAATTTATTGCAAACATTGTCGTTGGTTGAAAAAAAGTCAATATTTGATTCTTTCATTCACCTATATCATGAGTGACGCTGATCAACATCGACCACTTTTAATAATAATAATACAAGAGAAAGAAAAAAAAATAAACTGAAAGATTTGTTCGTTCTTTCCTTGCAACAAAACTGTCACGTTGTGTATTATTTTTAAATATAATTACTTCAAAACATCGTTAAATTCGAACAGGTAACAAATTAAAACATGGGTGGTTTCGTGAGTAAAATTTTACCAATTTTTAATGACAACTTGGAAACATTTACTCTTGTTTGGCTCGATGCACAAGTCAATACAACCGAAGATAATCTCAATACACAACGGAAACTTCGAGAAATTATTAATCATCTTAAAACATTTGATGATGAAAATCTATGTCATCAATATATTTTGTCATTGTCTTCAGAAGATCGATTAGTTCTTATCATCAGTGGTCGATGTGGTCGACAATTAGTTCCTCAAATTCATCATCTTCCGCAATTGTCATCCATTTATGTTTACTGTATGGATAAACAAGCAAATGAACAATGGGCAAAACATTTCACAAAAGTTTCTCACATTTCATTTTTTTTGTTATTCTTTTTACTTCTTTGTTTTTAGGTGAAAAGTGTTATTATTCGACTTAATGATCTAATCAATCAAATCAAACAAGATCAGAAAAGTCGAATGAGAATCGAAGAACCATTGTCAATCAATATTTTCACAGTTAGTTATAATCCTGATCAATCCACAACGGAATTAAATGGTCATTTTGTTCATTCTCTTCTTATAATTGATGTTCTTATTCGAATAAGATCAAATGAAACAGACAAACGACAACTTATTACACTTTGCAAGAACCAATATCTTGACAACGATAAAGAACTAGCTCTTATTAATGAATTTGAACGTGAATACTCATCAAATCGAGCAGTATGGTGGTATACTCGTGATTCATTTTTATATAAAATATTAAACAAAGCTTTACGTGTACAAAATATTGAGTTATTATTTTTATTGCGTTTTGTGATTGCCGATATTTATCAACAACTTAAGCAGAATCAATGTTCATCGTTGGTTCATGTTTATCGTGGACAATTTATGTCGACTGATGAATTAAATAAGCTTCAAACATCGATCAATAAATTCATCTCAATTAATTCATTTTTTTCGACTAGTCTTGATCGAAATAGTGCTTTAGAATTTTTAAATCGTGAAAATATTTCGATTGATTCCCATCGAGTCTTATTTGATATTGATGCTGATTCTCATATTGTTACATCAAAACCATTTGCTCAGATTAGTTCATTGAGTAATTTTGCTGATGAACGTGAAGTATTATTTATGATGGGATGTATTTTTCAAGTAACTGATATTCATCAAGATAATAATCAGCAAATTTGGGTGATTCGAATGAAATTATGTGGTGATAATGAGCATGATTTGAAAAAACTTTTTGATCACATGAAAGAAGAATATGGAGGTGGTGATAATGAAATTAATCTTCGCTTCTTGGGCAATACACTACGTGAAATGGGAAAATATGATTTAGCTGAAAAGATGCTTCGTCGTTTACTCGATGAACTTGCACCAGACGATCTTTCACGTTGTCCATTATATTATACACTCGGTTTAGTGAGCAGAGACAAAGGAGAGTATGACTCTAGCCTTCAATGGTTTGATAAATCATTAATAGTCCAAATGCAATTAGATCCATCGAATTATGTTTCTATTAGTGACAGATACATTTGTATGGGAGAGGTTCATTGGAGAAAAGGTGACCATAAAAAAGCCTTGGAATACTTCAACAAAGCTATCGCACTCTTTCAACAGGCACAAGATCATAATCATCCAAATATGGCTTGCTTATATAATAACATTGCTCTTATTTTCGATGATGAGAAGAAATACTCAGAAGCCTTAGAGTATTACAGAAAATCGGTAGCTATTACAGAAAAACATTTACCTTCAGATCATCCGGATATAGCTACGACATGGAATAACATTGGATGTGTTTATCTTAAACAGGGACAGTATGATCTTGCTATGCAATATCATGAACGGTCGCTCGATATTCGTTTAAAATCACTGCCTTCTCAACACCAAGACATTGCTCGGAGCTATGCGAACGTGGGTGCTGTATATGAAAAGAAAAATGAATGGAAACAAGCATTGGTTCAGTATCGAAAGGCAGCCGCTATCTTTCGTGATACATTACTGACTCAACATCCCGATGTAAAAAATATCGAAAAAGATATTGAACGTATATCATCAAAACTGAGCTGAAAGTTTTGTTTGTATTTTATTCATAATCATTCGATTTATTAAGATCCATTTCAAAGATAAGTTACCCTGGGCATTTTCTTTAAATAACTCTCCAATAAAAAGAGATAAAGAATTGATATTTTTTTTTCATAACTAGAGGCGAGGCTGCTCTACCTTTTCATAAGATCAATGAAAAATTCAATCAATTCGCGCAAGACCAAGATCGATGGCTGTTTCCATTCTAAAACTACAAAGATTTTATTAAAAGCTATTGATCAGTTTTTCTTTAAAATTTGAACAAATAAAAAATATTGTCTCGTGTAATGTTTAATCTGTATACATAAAGAAGAAAGTTTGATTGTCTGTCTTTTAACTGTGCGTTTGGACATGCTACGACCAAATGCAATGCAATTTTGCACAGAATACCCTTTCGATCAGAGAAAGGTAATGGGGTAATTTTCGACCCAAAAGTTTTAGCCGAGCAGGTGTTTGTCCTCTCCTATTGTTGGATTTACTACAATAAATGCATTTTCCAGAGAATTTGTGTTTATAATTGTTCCTCAATAATTCGAGAACGAAAGTGTATAAAAACCTTTGCTTTTTGCTGTTACCTGCAGGGTACTTTAGGATACTCGAAGAAAACTGGTAGAATGTATAAAATGAAGAGCAGGTACATGAATGAAAATATCCATCAAATAAAGAAAGCAATAAGTGAGATAAAATGCCATTACTTATAACTCATAATCTGTATATATAGAGAAGTTGTGCGTGTTTGTCTGTTTTTTCTGCGTTTTGACACCGCACGAGCTAGCGGTGCCAAACCTTTCATGGCATACTTTTAAGTCCTGGGAAAGATCGAAAGGTGGTCAGGATGATTGGCGGGAGCGTGGAGCTGAAATTTTACACAGTTTATAACACATTCCAATTTTTACCGATCTTCCAAAAACTTCAGAACATTTGCTGGCATTGTTAGAATATCCGTCTGTTAGTGTCACTTTTTTGCAGTGGGTATTGGTATAAAGTATGGCAACAGGTATGAGTTAAGAGAAAGACACTCACACTCCCACACTACTTGCTGAATTATCCAATTTAAGAGTGAATGTAAGTGTGTGCACGGCGGGATGTGTAGTAATGATCGAAGAAAAGGTCTCAAGCACGTTCACTATACATCTTCAGTCGTTTTCTGACATGGTAAGTTTTCAGTATAGAGATTTCTCGAACAGCCCCGGGTACTTCCGCTAGTATATTATATTTCAAGAATAATTTTCAAATTTGAAAGTTTGGAAGTAGATATCTGATATCTGATTTCTGATGTCTTTTTAAAAAATAAAGGTACTATATGGTGTTTCATATGTTATGAGGAATATTTTGAAATTTAAAAATTTTAAAGTAAATACTTGTATCTGATATCTGATTTCTGGGGACTTTAAATTTAGAGGTATTACAAAAATATATAGTGTAACTAAATATATGATATCTTAGTCTTTTTTAAATTTTAGTGAGTGTCAAAATTTCTCGAAGATTAACACAGTTTTAAACCTATGCTATTCTAATCATGAATCCTCTTATTCTGAATGATTGATTCAAACATTTTGTAAGTCTATCATTCTATAACATCGCACATAATTAACAGCCATAGTTTATGAGTATTCTCTAGACGAGTAGTTCGACTTGGGTAAGTTCTTTTACCGATAGAAATTTTTTTTTTTGATTTTTCTTTAACCAGAATTGGTTCATTAAAAAAATATAGTGTTATGGAATTTCAAAACAAAGAAATCTTTTTAGGGTAAAGCCATAGGTTTAAAGTTTGCTACAAAACAAAAAGACATTTGAATAAATGTTCTACACAATAGGCAGTTCAATTTTCCACAAGCTCTAAGAATATCAACTCATTATTAACAGGTATAATAACATCGAATAAATAACTATAAATATTGTTCATTACGGAATTTCATCCATTTTAGACATATAACAAAACAGCATTAGGACTGAGGACCGTTTTTTAAGGCAAAAAATGTGATTTAACAAATTCTTACAAAATGATACTTTTTTTATGAAATTAGTCAATAAATATCTTTTTTTAAATATATAATGAAAGAAAAATAGTGTTTATATAACCTATAAACAAGATATCTCAGATATTGCAACATGTTTGACAATCTCTCAATAGTGTATTTTCAATTGCAGACGAGAATGTACATTACTTGGTCATGCCGATATATAACTTGCACAGTGATTTATAATAAAAACTTTCTTTTTTTTTTAAGATAAAATAATATTGAAGTCAGTAGTACTGATTAAACAGATAAATGTGGTATGAAATCTCATCTCATTTCACACGGAGTTGTAATAATTAAAACTATTTTATTTCCGACTACCGACGTTTTTGTATTGAAGAATTTACTCATATTATATTTCTTTTTTTTCTCAATTTTCTATTATTCTCACAAGTTCTTTTGTTTCTACTATTTTATAATAGTTTTTATTCGTGTAAGTTTAGCCTCTTTCCCCAACTCGCAGTATCGAGATGTCCTCTTTAAATTTTCCTCACTATCGAGAACGTCTGTTGAGTTAGGATAGAACATTGAGTCATGTTTCTTCCCTCACCTTAACTAATCATCTTCTCATCTGTCAAGTTAATATATAGATAGAATACAATAGTATAGAAAATTAACGACATCTTTTCCTGATCAATGAAAATAATTGCCTTCAAGTAGATAAAGAATAATTCTCAAGTGGATGAGAGTAGAACAAAGAATTAAGGTCATATAAAAGCCAGTAGAGTAAGCTAGACATAGTCAGTATATCTTGAAAAACAATTTGAAAACGGTAAGTTGTTTATTGTTTTATTACAAAATATTTTTGTCCTATTGATTTATCTATTAGATTACTTATCTTCTTTTTTCAAAAAAAAACTAAACTATCTATGCTGATTTAATCGTTTTTTCTTCTTAATTTAGATTTATTCTTAAAATATTTTTCTCCCTATCGCATTGAATATACAGACGATATTCTGACGATGTATGGTTTGATTTTTATCATTTTCTTCAATCAAATATTGTTAAGAACATTAATAGCAATCGATTGTCCAAGCAACTGTGATAAAGAAATTTATTTTGATAAAATTCAATTATTCAAGTGTACGAATCAAACAAAATCTGATGTATGCTATGTTAAAATTATGATCAACTATAAATTACACACTATTAAGGTTGACACATTTATTGATGAAAATATGCGTTTACCAGCAGAATTCAGCTATTTCTTTCTTAAGCAAAATTTCGAACTCAATTTGGGTACTCACGCACGCACTGCTGAGATCGACTACCATTGTGCGAACAAGAAATGCATACCTCTTCTGAAGTTTATTACCGATAAAATGACTGAATTCACCCAAGCTGGATTATTTAATTCGAAACAAATGTGGCTTAATCTGGATTCACTTTTATATAACAAAACGATTCCGATACGTGGTTCCACAAGTATTTATGATTGTGATAATAACAAATGTACGAATAGTGTTTCAGAAACAAAGATGTGTCATTATTTTATGGTGCTATCCACGGCATCATCGCTTGATCAAAACTGTGCATATACGAAAGATGATGCTCCTTGGATCAATTTTGGTCATTCATTATCTGAACCATTGATGCCATTTATGGGGCATGAAACATTTATTCAATTTGTTTGCAATCAAGTCAAGTGTAATAGCGAAGAGAAACGTGATGCTGTCATTCGCGTTCTAGACCAATATGGTATATACGCTTTAGTAAAGAACCATATTGACTCTAGACGATTATCATAAATTGATTTTGCTGAACATTAATAGCATAAAGTTTCTTTTTCTTTGTTTATATCTTCTATAATTGTATTTGTTCTCTTTCTATCACTATGAAAACATTGTATTCATTGTTTCATTAAATGATAATTGTCATTTTATTCTCATTTTTTTTTTATTTAGACGTATTCACTATATTTTCGCTAGTTGATAATTTTCATTATGTTTATTGGAAATTTTTGATATACGTCATTGTTTAATTCAGTTTTATTCATTTCACCGACAATCTATAAGTTTTTCTTGGAGAATCATACAAATGTTCATTAATTGTCATTGATCTTATTACTTGGTTTATAAGATATTAACTGTATTAAAGGTCATAGAAGTTTCCCAGAGAAACCATGTAGTTGATAATATTGAGACGACAAAATAGAAGATCAGGATATGTGTGTTAACAAATGAAAATGCGAACTATATATATGACGTATAATTATCTAGGTATCGAGAGAGATACATATATAGAATATCAGAAGAGATGTTAAATCTATTTTTAGAGACTTTTGGATCGGAAAGTAGGATTTGTATTACCCATAAACAGAGTATTTTAGAGCTTGTAACATGTTTCGTAGTCTGCCGACGGTACACTTTCGATTGTAGAAGCGATTCTCTTTGTTTTTTCTTATTTGAAAATCCTTTCCAAGGCAAAAGACAGATCTCTGACCGTACTCATCCAGATGACAAAGACATTTATCAAGGTTAACACACTCGACCCGATGTCGCCCTCCGATGGGCGACGCTATGGTATAACGAGAAACTGTATAGAAAAGCATTTTTCTTTGGCAAGAGGTTAAACATAAGATATCATATGTTCCATCTTCAGTACTTTATTTCAGTGCTTTACTCTATAGTATAATACTTAATATTAAAATATTCAAGACAAAAAAATTTATCACAGTCAAAACAGAAGATTTTTACTTCCTTTACTGTCGCATTGCTCGCTGCTCTTGACTGTTGAGCCCTTCCCTTTGAATGATTTACTAATTGTTTTCTTGGACTAGGTTTCAGCTTCTCGATTGGCGTGCCAAACAAGTAAAGACTAGACAATACTTTCATGAAACTCCAGAATAGTCACTTTGCTTTCCGTGTAGTTTAACTTGTTATCAGTAACTTATTCGTCAGAACTGTCAGATTCAAGGTGCATTGTATTAAAATCATCATGCAGAGAACTCACTTCACTAAGTGAGTTAACACTATTTTCTGCATCGATTTCTTCAAACGACATGTGAACTGTTCCAAAATTTCAGTCGTATTTATATACAAAACGGTAGAGAGAAAAAGCTGGGAACTCTCTTCCTTTTTCGTACATGCATTGAATAATATGAAAAAGAACGGAAAATAACTTGAACGATTATTCAGTTGGTCAGAATAAAATGACTCATTATGTAGTGATATAAAGAAAAGAACGAAAAGGTCATCAAGTGTATTTATTAGAAGTTAATTGTCCATGAAAATGAACATTTCGAAAAAAGTACATCTTATTGAAATAAAGTATATAACCGATATGCGTGCTGAGCTTTTTGCACAGATTATACTTCTATAAATTTCTGTATGGTCTATGCCATTGAAGTCCGTAATGTTGCTAGTACCACAGCATCATCATATGGTATTATGATGCATGTATATGAAGAAAAAAAACAAGACATCTAGGATATGGAAGATTACGGAAATTTATAGAATCTCCAAATCGAAAAACTTTTTAGAGTGTAATGGAACTAAACCGAATCCTGAAAAATCGCATAAAATCTAAGAACTGTTATTGCCCCATCAAGTTGTGCTTGCTGCTAAACTTTTAATTCTATAGGCGATCGGACGATAGTTTTTATTAGATTCATATTATAACGTGAAATGTCCAAGATTTTCTATAGAACTACATGTAGGATTTCATAAGATCCTGCGCCATTCTATTCGACTGCGGACCTTTTGAAAGAAATCAAAAAACCCTCGACGTCAAAGAGTTAAATAAGAAGAGATTTCGAGCAAGTATAGCTCAGTAATATATATGGAGCGACTTCTGATCCTTGGTTCATCTGTTGAAATCTAATCGTCATCGCCTAAGATAAAATTCAATCTATTTGTCAGGGTAGGCTAAAACCATCGAAAAATGTAGATGATGGCGACTCAATTCGAATCTAAGATGAATTCAAATATATTTTTCAAAATTTTGACACTGTTTATGAAACGCGTTTTGAGACAAAAAATACTTACATAGGAAGAAAGTTGTATATGTCTGTGATATTTTAACACGTAAAAGTATTTGTACAAACGTTAAATATTGTAAACAAAATATACGCCACCAAAGTATTATAGAAGAAAAGAATTTTTTTCAATTTGATTCCATGAAAAATAGCATTGATCACTTTTGTGTTTGAAATCTTCATTAGACATTATGATAAAAAGAAATTTCTTTCTAAGTTCGAAAACTATCAGATTATTCAGAAAGCTCATGCAGCTCATGCCCAACTGCATACGTGAAATATTTAGTTTCTGTCATTTTATAGAGGATGCAATTTTATTATTACGCACCACTTGTGGTCTCATTGATTCATTTCCGTCATGAGAAAAAAAATGTTTTGCCAATCATGTCTATTCATAGTTCAAATATATCGAGCCATATTAAGAGTATACAGAAAATTCGAAGCAAATGTTTTTCGTAGTAACTCTCTTACCTTACTCTCACCCTCGATTTATTTCTAAAATCTCTTGTTGAAATTTGATAACAAAGAGAGAAATTACGAACATGTATTTAAAAGAATAGAGATGCTATTATCATCGAAGGTAGTTACCGCTACATCAGGCTTATTATCAGTATTGAAGTCACCAATGGCGATAGATAAAGGACTAGGACCAAATGCATAAAATAATTGATCCTGAAAGGTTCCATTGCCGTTACCAAGAAATACACTGATACCATTGTCCATGCTGTTGACTACTGCTAGATCGACTTTAAGATCATTATTTAGATCACCTGACAAAATTGATGATGGGTGAGCACCAGCTGAATACTTTACTTGTTTGTCAAAAGTCCCGTCTCCCTTACCGAGCAGTACACTTATATCACGGTTATTACAGTTGGCAACTGCTAAATCCAGTTTCGTATCATTATTAAAATCATTTTCTGTTATTGAGCATGGAAAAAAACCAGTGGCATAGTTTATTGGTTTCTGAAATGTACCATTTCCATTGCCAAGCAGCACGATAATTCCAAGTGTATAAGTGTTGGTTACTGCCAAATCAAGTTTTCTATCATTGTTAAAATCACCTACTACCATAGCCGCTGGATTACCTCCAATTTCATACTTTATTTGATTTTGAAACGTTCCATTACCGTTACCAAGCAGCAAACTGATGCTTTTGGCGTCGAAATTGGCTACCACTAAATCTAATTTGTTATCATTGTTGAAATCACCTGTTACCGCAAACCGTGGTCCTTTGCCAACTGTATATTTTATTGGATTCTGAAATGTTCCATTTCCATTGCCAAGCAGCACACTGATGTCGTTGTCTTGATAATTGGGAGTTGCTAAGTCCAGTTTGTTATCATTATTGAAATCAGCCACGGTCACGGAGGTTGGTCGACGTCCAATTTCATATTTTGTTTGATTCTCAAACTGTCCATTTCCATTGCCAAACAGTATAATGAGATTATGAATGTCGGACGTTACTAGATCTAGTTTTCTATCATTATTGAAGTCACCGATCGATACATCAAATGGATGATCACCTGCTGCATATTTTGTTTGATTTTGGAACGTTCCATCACCGTTACCAAACAGTATACCCACTTTTGCGTCCTCATCGTCGGTGATTACGAGATCTAATTTGTTATTTTTCTCAAAGTCACCAACTGCTACAGAAGTGCCACCATTAAAAATGCTACACCTCACTTGCTTCTGAAACGTTCCATCCCCGTTACCAAGGAACACACTAGCACTGTTGTCTGCTAAGTTGCTCGTCACTAAATCCAGTTTGAAGTCCCTATTGAAATCACCTACTGCTATACTGTTTGGTAGGCTGTCAACTGACAACAAAGTTTGATCTTGAAATGTTCCGTCTCCATTGCCAAGAAATATACTAGCACTGTTCGAATCAAAGTTGACCACTGCTAAATCCAGCTTCGCATCATTATTGAAATCACCTACGGCTACATATCTTGGTCCAAGACCAGTGGCATATGTGAGCTGAGCTTGAAATGTTCCATCACCATTGCCAAGTAGAATGCTGATGTTGCGGTCATGATTATTAACTATTACTAAATCTAGTTTGTGATCATTATTGAAATCACCTGCTTTTACAGAGAGTGGTAAAGATCCAACTCTATATTTTGTTTGATTCTGAAACGTTCCATCTCCATTACCAAGTAGCACGCTGATGTCGTTACTTTCCTGATTAGCCACTGCTAGATCTAGTTTGTTATCGTTGTTGAAATCACCGATTGTGACAGATACTGAACGAAGTCCAGTTGAGTATGTTGTTAAATTTTGAAATGTTCCATCTCCATTGCCAAGTAATATACCGATAGTGTTATTGTTATTGGCAACTGCTATATCCAGTTTGTTATCATGATTGAAATCACCTGCTGTAATCGATTGTGGATAAGAACCAGTCACAGTCGTCATTTGATTCTGAAATGTTCCATTTCCGTTGCCAAGCAGAACACTAATGTTGCTGTCTAGATAGTTGGTCACCACTATATCCAAATTATTGTCCTTGTTGAAGTCATCTACTATGGCTGATTCTGGTGAATTACCCGTAGAATAACTATTAGGAAGACTGTATGGTGTTTGGCAGGCAGCTTCTAAAGTATGCAAGAAATATAGTTCAATCATGTTTTTGTTATGTTTGATAGTTTACACTCTTTATTGGTTCTTTCTCTTTCTGTGAAGAATTAAGAAAAGAAGAAGAAACATGGTAGAGTAGAACAGATTAAAGCGAAGAGAACATACGAACATATATACATACATGTAGAGAGAGCGACGTATACAATAGAAAGAAAAAAAATGCCCATACGTGATACACAGACACATATTGGAAGAATTCTCAAATTAACTTATGTATGCGTATCTATTTATAATACGTTCACTCTACTATCTTCTCATTCTCAAACCGATTCACGATAATAATCTGTATACTAAGCCATATCGAGTGAAAAGCGACCCAGCACATTGTTAAACTACAGTTTTTCTTCCGAAAAGAGTGCGTATTGATACTGAAAATTTAACACCAAATTCAAATATATCTATAACGACTAATGATGATCCCATTATATTTTCATCTAGTAATCCTGAAGATTTAGATCAAATGTTTTATTAACCAATTATTTTAAACCTTATAAAAAGTTGTACTAATTCACCATTGCTTTGAATAATTTTATACGTACATATAAAGATTCTTTGTTATCAATTTCATCGCTATTTGATAAAGACAGAGTAGAGGAAATCAACCAGATGATATCAGAAAAAATAGTAAATGTAATTAATTCGGACAATGAAATTCTTCGTGAACCTGTTAAACGTGAACCAAAAAAATGCATTGTATATAAGTTAGTTAGCTCAAAATGAAATTTTTCATCGAATAAAAATCGTTTGTTTTCTCCAATTGTTGATGAAACTACTGACAGACTTTTCACGTTCATAAAAACTGTTGTGTAGATCAAGCATATGATGGGAGTTCAAATATGGCCGTTATTTATCAAGGTTATCAAACATTTATTTAATAGAAATGTTTCGATACAGAAAATTATCATTGTTCTAACAATTGTCCTTGAGACTCAGTTTATGTGATACTCGCTAAGCTTATAGAAATACATCAATTGAAGCGTTTTTAAAATTCTATGTATTGATTGTTAATACAGAAAGATTCAACAACCGAACAATTATATCATGCCATAACCAATGTTATATATATTTTCAATGCACTAGTATTGACTGATATCCCTGATTTTGGCGGTAGAACTACTTTCGCAATTTTCAACATGGTTGAATAGGATGACTATTCGACAGAGTGTAAGAGGCCTAAAACTGATACGAATCAGTTTTATCATCGGAAACCTACCTGTTCCACTTTCACCAAAAATGTATGTAATAAATAAAACAAATAATAACCATAAAAGAGTGGCCATATAGCTTGATTTTGTGAGTGCAAGACTAAAATAAAACAATACCGACTCAGTCTTCAGTAATATGCTCTACTTGCTTTGCTATTTTTTGCTGTATTACATATTAATACCTTATGATTTCAATTTCATTTAATCCACGCAATTTCTTTTTCTAAATTGATATGACAATAAAAGTTATTAAAAACAGGCTTATGGAACATTTTTCATTGTTAATTGCTTTTTTTTTGACAAAAAATGACGATATTGTTTGTTGGATTAGTTAGTTTTTTTAAATCAAACTAAAGTGTTATTGTGTTTCTGCATAAAAAAAGTGTAAGAATCTAGATGAATGGTGCATGACAGAGAATACCTTAATGCGATATATTGCAGGTTACTTATCAGCTCATATTCGGCAACTGAATACGATAACAGACAAGTTCTTCATTGAAATCAGCTGTATATTATACAATACGACAAACGAAAATCGATGCATTAATTCACACGTTTGGAAGAGAATCACAATGAAAAAATCCATACGTAAATCTATCATGACAAAATATGTTTTAAAATAACATTCTTATGATAATCGATGCAGTATTACCCTAGATGAATGAAAGCATCTTAACCTTGTAAATACATTTTTAATTTTCACCAATGCAAACTCATGAAAATTTTTATCGATCATTCAATAAAAATATTCTAGCTGGATCTTGTTATCTAGTCTATCTCTTCGTGTGTATCTTTCCTAAAAGTAATATATTAGATACTTGTCTTTAAGCTTTTTTCTACATCTCGCTATAAAAACAAATTCTATGATCAATTCAACTTACTATTTTATACAAACACGGATCGAGTTGTGTCTCGTTCGTACTAGAATGGACGCTCAAGAAATTCAACGATGTATCAATACTCTACAACCGAATAAAGTGATATTCTCATCTTGTCACGCTCACTCACTACACTGATCCTCGATTAGAATCTAATTGCTATAGAAGATGCTGTACGGCGGAACGAAGTAAAAGTTGTCTCACACCTCTTTTCATTCTATCATTTACGATTTCATATAGACACTCATTACACTTAACCTCTAATACGAGCATATCGATGATCAAGAAGCTCTACATCTCATAAATACTTTACAACCTAAAAAGTGAAAGCTTAAAGATAGTCTGGAATAAAATGTCCAATTATATCAATTTTCTACTCTTCAGTTAGATAATTATTCGATATGTATATTTAATTTGTTTGCAAGAATTTTGTTTTGTCTGTTCATTCACATTAGCGAATTGAGAATAATATTACATATGTGAATAAATATTATTCCTAGCATGGCATTACAACACAATCTGTTATTAAATTTCAATTCATGTTTTATTGTATTTTCCTATTAAATGTCCTTAAAACTTGCGATGGTATTGGGGTAGCTGTACACATGCTCCTATAGATTAGTTTTTTAGCATAATATGACAACTATATGTTTTTACCCGCATTGGCCATGTCCATTCTCTAGTCCCTAAACAGCTAACGTGTTGTGCATTACATCCATGAAAATTCTCTCAGTGTCTCATATAGTTATCGTCAATGTGTTAGTCACAATAATGATAGTAGATAAAAAGAATTTGCGTTATGCATGTTATCGCCAATTGGTAAATAGAACAACAAGCAGATAAACTCCTCTCATGCCTATATTGTTGGAAGAAAACCAACTAAGCATGCTTGTTTTTACCGTTCGCCTTATGACAACTAATGATAGATGTATATTCATGTCTTCACTCTTTTTTAACAGAAGGAAGTAAAGAGAAGAATACTGAAACAAATTTAATTTCAAACAAATATAGAGACTGCGTTCTTCAGATCGAGTATGGTAATGCATTAAAATCGAAGAATACTAGACCCATTAGATTCGTGGGATGTTTGTTAATCTAGGACGAAAATAGTGACTAACAATGGAACCTTTTGTATTGTTAGTCGAGTTGACTGGGCAGTAAGAACTTTCATTTAACCTGAACATGCTCAGTCAACTCGATTAACAATACAAAAGGTTTCATTGTATGATGCCAGCACTACATAGAAACACAAAATTATTTTGTTTTTTTCTTTTAGTCCATCTTTTATTTCTTTCATTACCTTACATTCCTACTGAATTTCTCCGGTTAGTATAAAAATAAAATATTTTTACTTATATATAACATTGTGATAAGCTCTACATGTAGAGATGGCAACATCAAATATATGTTTTACGTGTGAGAAGAATTTAGGAACATGTCTTTGTACCGGTTGCAATCATTACTTTTGCCAAAAAGATTTCATCAATCATCTTCAGGTATTAAAAAATGAATTCGAGGCTATTTGTACAGGTCATAATGATTTACAAGACAAAATTAACAAAGCAATACAGAACACGGATATTCTTAGTCCTCTTTTGATGCAAATCAATGAATGGCAAATGACAACCATCGAAACAGTCAAACAAGTAGCTGAACAAGCTCGACAACAGGCAAAAGAATTATCGGATTCCAAACAACCGGAAATAACCAAGCAATTGGAAGAGTTTTCCAAGGAACTTAATCAGTTAAAAAAAGACGAAAATTATATCGAACAGGCTTTAGAACGTCTTAAGCAAGAAGCACATCAACTTGATCAAAATCTAAATGAGATAGTAGAAACACTGAAATTAAAATTATATACTGAACAGAGTGACAAAATCGAATGGAATCATCTTATCTATGTTAAACTAGTGAAATCTAATAATATTATAGATCAACCGTGTGAACAAAACACAGCAAATGAAAACATTGGTAAATTTCTAATAAAGATTTTCTAAGTACAATCTAATTAGAAAATTAAAAGTATAGAAATATACTACACAAAAAATAAAAATTAATCGTGAACCTAATCTCTTTGATGATGTATTCCGTAATTTCATCAAAATATTTTTCCGATCAAGCCTTTGTCGGAAACGAGATTGTCGAATTTTAAGACATTTATCATACTGTTTTATGTAAATATTAGTAAGAAAAGAAATCGTTCAAACCAACAACAATATCAAGTTTACAAAACTGACTTTCTTGATTGAACTCCTGAAATTAAATTTTAGCTACAGTTTCACGGTTAATTTTCATTTCTATGAAGCATATATCTAATCTTACATATTTCTTAATATATGTCATAGGCTATTTTGTAGAGCTTCTTTTACTACACTTTATAATTATAGAGACAAATTTTTACGTACGTGTTTCAATACCTTAAATATTTAAGACGAAAACAATGATCCTTTTCAATATTTTACTTCATTGCATTAGAGCGCAAGCGTATATCTTTTGAATTAATTTTGTGATACGATAAGTTTATTCCTGAGAAAATATTGCATAGTTTTATCATTAATAATTTCATATGGCAGCTAGTAGTAGAATCAGAATTTCTGTCTAGAAAGAGTTAAAGTTCATATTCCTGGGCTCAAATGTGTTACTCCAGTGGTGAAAGCTTAACAGTCTAATGGAAATAAAATTTCCTAGGATATTGCTTATTACCATCCTACTATAGCAAAATCAATTGTTTTATTTAGAACTGGCAAACGTCGCAACAACACCTGCTCAAACACATCTTGATAAAGAATATTTATTTGTCAAGTAATCTTTATTCAGCTTATGAACTTAAAATCTATCTTTGAAGTACAAAAAATATAAATGAATCGATATTTTGTGAGAACTATTTAGTAGTTATGTGATCACTAATTAGCTGATGAAAAGAAAGCTACATTTCATAGAAAGTTTAATATCTAAAAGTAATATTGGTGGTAATAGTTGCCGTCATTGTTACATCTGTTCGTTTTTTATTTGACATTTGTTTATTGTTCCTAGTTAATATTATTTAGTTTCAAACGAGAAAATAATTGCTAGAAACTATCATAAATGTACTTAGGATTCTATATGATTTGTGTGACTACTAATCATATAACAAACTGCATAAAAATCACTTATATTAAACAAAATATGTAAATAGAAGTATGGTAACAACTGTATATTCATTTCATGATCTTCAATAATTGGTTAACTTATTCTTCTTGACTCGAAATCAATAAAATATCCGAAAATATATCTGGTAGAAAATATTCATTTGATACTTCATTTTTAATCAACATCAATTAATAATCGCTCTTACGAAATAAATTAAAGAAATGAATCACACTGTTGTTATTAACATCCGTTTGTAATAAAATTAGTGATTAGTTTGACATATGTATATATTTGCTTCGGAAAAACATTATAGATGCATACAATCATAATTCTCAATATTCATTGGCTATATGATTTTTACGTTGTCGATTATCTATCAATCTCTTTTTTCGAAATAAACAAAGTAAATGAATAAAATTATTATGAAAATAATTCAGTTGTAATGTAATCTTTGATTTGATGATTAATCAGCAATCTTTATGTTTTCAAATGAACAAAATAGTCAAATAAGATTATAGTAGTTACAAATATTCATTTTTAACGTAATTTTCAATTTGCTGAACAATTAACATTCTATCGTTTTGAAAGGAATAAAATATATGAATAAGATTAACTTAAATTTATTCATTTCTAAAATAATCTTCAATGTACAGATTAAATAATAAATTTTTCTGTCGAAAGAAACAAAACAAATGAGTAAGATTGTCTTGTTTACAAATATTCAATTGAAAGATAATTTTCAATTTATTAATCATCTAATAATTTTTCTTTCAAGAAAAACAAAGCTAATAAATAAAATTATTTTTACAAATATTCATTTGTAATATAATCTTCGATTTACTGATTAATTCACAACTTTCATTTCAAAAGACACGGTAAAAAATTGAATAAGATTATCATTATAAATATTCATTTCGAACGTAATCTTTCATGTACAGATCAATGAGAAAATTCTATTTCTGAAAGAACAAAATCAATGAATAAGATTATGATTAAAGATATTAATTTGTAATGCATTTCTCAATTTGCTCGTCAACAAGAAATCTTTGTTTCGACTAGATCAAAAATAAAATGAATAAGATTGTAATTAAAAATATTCAGTTATGATATGCTTTTCGAATTATTGATCAACTAGAAATCTTTGTTTTAAAAAGAGAAAATTAAATAAATAAAATTATGATTATATATATTCAATTGTGATTGGATTTTAATTTACTGATCGATCAACAATTTTTATTTCGAAAAATGCAAAATAAATGAATAAGATTATGATTAAAAATATTTATTGATAATATGATTTTTGAATTTGCTGATTAATTAGCATTATTTCTTTCGAAAGACATAAAATAAATGAATAGAATTATTATTATAGATTTTCATCTATAATGCAATATTCTATTTGTTGACTAACTATAAATCATTGTTTTGAAAGGAATAAAATAAATGAATAAAATTATAGTTCAATTTAGTCATTTTTAATATAATCATCAATGTATAAAGAAAATAGTAATTTGTGTTTTGAAAGAAATACAATAGGGAAAAAGATTATGATTACAAATATTTATTTGTAACGCGATTTTTTTTTATTCATTGATGAATTAGTAACCTTTGTTTTAAAAAGAATAATACAAATGAATAAGATTATCTTTACAAATGTTCATTTGTAATGTAATGTTGGATGGATTGATAAATGGTAACGTTTATTCGTCCGAGATCAATATTGAAACAGAGGTATCATCATAAATATTCATATGATGTGTAACTTATGCTGAAGAGATGAATGAATAATCTTTATATATTGGAAGACGAATCTAGTGAACAGGGTGGTTATTGCCACTGTAAAAAAATAAACGTTTCAAAATAGCGACTGTAAAAATTGCTAAATCAATGGATTTTATTAAACATTATTAGACGCTTTTGAATACTAAATAAAGATTAAATGTATAGAATACATTTGTTTTTGTTTAAATGGTTTATGTATAAATGCAACCAAGAAAAAAACGGAAAGTTTGCCATCTGATTAACTATTGAAAAAAATAAACAATCAGATGGTTGCGACTATGAGTAATATCTTAAAAGTAGATTACATATCCTAAATAGTTAGCAGCTTTTTAAGCCTCACCCTATCCGAACTGAGCAGAAAATAAATAATTTTAAAAAATTTGAATACATTATTTCAATACCTCTCACGGTTCATTCGAAACTCAGTTTAAGTCTTTAATTTTCTTTGCATTTTATATATTTTCTATATTCTGCTGGGAATAGTATCGTTGTATCAGATTTTTTTTCTCTTATGGATTTGAACACCATTGAGAAACGAAATGATGGACATTTCTATTAACTTCATAACAAGTTGAAGAAATATTTTGCTGAAAAATGAGACTTTTTAAAAAGCTGAACTAAGACCAATGCCACTTATGCAAGAGATCATGTGATTTATATAGGAATATGAATGTACAATGATATTATATGAATTAATATACTATCTATAAGATATAAACTATCGATCTTTCAAAATACGGAAGATTCTTATTACGTAGACAACGCTTACTTTATATAACTATGAAGATAATTAAAATATATCTTGTTTCATCACTAGTTGTGCACAAGTTGCCATGATGAAATTGTTCAACAGAATCATATCTCTATATGGCTAATAGAAATCTCATTTAAAGTGAGAACAAGAGATGTGAGTCAAGCAAACCACGACATGTTTCAACCTTGCTGAAGGGTCTCATCAGACGATTACAATCGTACTGTGGTTTGCTAATCTACATAATACTGTCTGAGAAATTCGCTTACATCAAAGTTTCACACATGTCATCATATGGGCCTCAATGCTTGCCAATTCAGCGTCACTTCATCTATGTATTGACTTTGCAATTTTGATGTCAACTTGCTAGGATCCTAGTCTGTAGCCAACTTATCAATGATTAATGACCTACAATGAATTGGACTGGTCGAAGTCGAACTTCAGAACAAAATTACAACGAAATAAATACAAGTAAAAAGCTGTTTCATATAATTGATAAGTTTTTGTTTTAACAGCAAGAAAAATGTATTATACATTGTGGACGAAATATAAAAAATGGCCAATATGATAAATCGAAAGAAAAATCAAAAGAGAAATGAAGGCATGACATGCTAATCAATAATAGAAATATCATGAGATTGAATTATCAAGCGTAGATAGTCTCATTAGGAATGTTAACGGATGGTCGTTTTGTCTCTTACAATTGGCTGCACATAATAATTATGAAACGATTTCTGAGCTGTTTCAGAATCATCAAGTGCATATTCGTGACTTCTTCCAAAGGGGTTAATGAAAGTAAATCAACTTCACTGTAAAAAGAAACCGTAGAATAATCAACCGTCGCACAGTAAAAAACGCATAAAAATACCCTCCAAGGATATATGCCGAGAATATATACTCTTAAAAGGTTTATGAACCGAAGGGTTTGTGACAATAAGTTTATATGAAAACACCAAGGGGGTATATAACGCCTATTTAAGAATTTATTACTCAACATTTTCATCTAAAAGATTTGTTGATCTACGTTTAACTGAAGATTATTCTATGCAAAAGAGTTGAGCGTACTGCATCATAGGATATTCCGACTTATTTTCTTTCTATTATCACTTAAAAACTTTAACCATATTCGGGTCAAATTATCACGCTCATCGCTAAACTACTAAATTCAAATTATTAATCGGTCATAGCCATCTTATATGAAATTTTTCAGTCTCTCGAAAACGATAGAACATAATTTCATATAAAACGCCCATGATCGACTAATGATTTAAATTTAGTAATTTAGTGATTAGGGTGATAATTTGACCCGAACATAATTAAAGTTTTTAGGTGATAATAGAAAGAAAATAAGTCGGAGTTAGGAGTGACACTTTAACTTTACTTTAAAGTTAAAGTTAAAGTCATCGTACTTTAACTTTAATTTTTGTAAAGATAAAGTTCAAAGTAGTTTATCCTGAGGTCATGACAAATTTAAAATCGCCATCGATTTTCACTAAATCGCTGATCCCTGATCTCTGATTTTTCCAGGCGAACTCCGATATTTACTTTCAAACTCGATTCATAAATTTCATCAAACAACGCATATCAAATATTTACTTTACAAAATCAATTTCAAACTTTATTATATACGTGAAGGATATAAATAATAATATAGTACCTATACTGTAAACAGATCATCAGAAATCAGATATCAGGTATTTACTATTCAAAATCAAATTTTCAAATTCCTAATATACAACAAGCATATACGCTATAATGTGGTACCTATATTCTAGAAAGATCATGAGAAATCAGATATCAGATATTTACTTTTCGAGTCAAATTTTGAAATC
>JAJEKB010021277.1:1995175-2030677 GCA_022393335.1 Macrotrachela quadricornifera | reverse complement strand
GGGGGGGTCTTCTAATATGGGGGGGTCTTCTATTATGGGGGGGTCTTCTAATACGGGGAGGGGTTTACGTGACAATTAGACAAATGAAAAATTTGTCTTCAAATTATCATATAAAAAGACATGATAGATGAGAAAAGGATACATTGAAGCTTAAAATTATGATGAAAGCTCATTTCATCATTATGTCTAACACAGACACCGCCTTTTTTCATAATCAATCAAAAAATGTTTGTTCTATAAAAAAATAATGCTCAAATCAACAAGAGTCTAGCCAACATATTATAATATTAAGATAATTAGTCGTGCGTACTATTAATATTCTTGTTTTTTTGATATTATCGAGAAATATATATATAAGAAGAAAACAATATAGTTCATCAAAAATTTAACATCTGGAAGAGTAAAAATCAGAAAGAAAATGTCATCATTATCCATGAATTCATCACTTATTCATGCTGGAAAACAAGTAACAATTTATTTAGGTTTATTCACTCTTAGTGCTGGTGTTATTGGAGGATTTCTTAATGTAATTGTCTTTTGTAGTCTTCGAACTTTTCGACAAAGTCCATGTGCATTTTATTTAAGTATAATGTCAATTGTTAATGTAGGTCAAATGCTTACAGGTTTTCTTGCTCGTATCATGACTAGTGGTTTTGATATTGATTGGTCACAATTATCTTTATTTTATTGTAAATTTCGATTTTATTTTTTTCAAATATGTGCATTAATATCAATGACATGCATTTGTTTGGCAACTATTGATCAATATTTAGTTACGTGTTCTTGTCCACAATGGCAACAATGGAGTAATATTAAATTAGCACGTCGTTTATTGGCAATATTTTTTCTCATTTGGATTCTTTGTAATATTCCTTATTTTCTTTATTATAATCATGTTGTGTCAACTACTACGAACAAAGTTGTCTGTATGGTTACAAATGATATCTTTCAAAAATATCTCAATTATGTTACTGCTCTTACTCTTGGAAAAATATTACCTGTTTGTATTACATTCTTCTTTGGTTTTCTGGCTTATCGTAATATACAACAATTAACTCATCGAGCATTGCCTATTGCTCGTCGGGAATTAGATAAACAATTAACAGTGATGGTTTTAGTACAAGTTATCTTCGGATTTTTTAGTGTTATACCATTTTGTATTGTGTCAATTCTATTATTCATATCAGAACTTTCTAAAGATTTAGTTATTGCAGCTCAATTACAATTTACATATACTTTAACATTATGCCTATTTTATATGTACTTTGCAGTGAGTGTAAATTGGTTAGATTTATTTGATAAATCTAAATGTTTTTATTTTTAGAGTCCATTTTATATATTTGTATGTGTATCCAGTAGATTTCGTCGACAATTGATCTATGTACTATTTCATATTTATTTCAATCGATGGCGTCCACGAAAATTGACATTTAATCAAGTGATGCCACAGATTTAATGAGTTTCAAATAATTCGATATGATCGAGAAAATAACTGTTTCTATTTATTAAAATTACTTTTCAAAAATGTTATAATTTTATAGTGATCAATGTTGTTTTTAATTATTAAAAACTATCATCATATTTTCTTGTTATTTTATATAACTATTACTAATAGAATATTAAATTCTTTGAAAATATGAACAGTTATTAAGGCACAGTAAATAAGCAGAAAACTAAAAATAAATTCATTAAAATTACGATTGTTTTTTTGTGCGCTCATGTTAAAATAATTTTCAGACATTGACAAATGTCACACTATTAAAATTATCATAGTATTATTTCGAATATTTGAACAATTTAACTGAAAAAGAAAAGACATTAAAGTAAATATACTTTTCGACAAAAAAAGCATATAATTTGTTTTTATATCTTTGCTAGAGCAAATATGTAGATGCTCATGTAAGAGCGTAGTTTTTTATTTGTAAACATATCGTATTTAAAAAGTGTTTAATTCAATCTCAATGATCTTTGAAGTATATATAAGAATATGAAATTTCTGTTTTTGGTTAACTACAGTGTAATTCGATATTTATACAACTAACCTATATTTTCATTTTGGTTCAAATGGGTAATGTTTTTTGAATAAACAATCTTCACACTACTGAAATAATTCAACCTTTAATGTTCGTTAAACATTTCCAGGTTACTATAAAAGTGTATCTCTCGATTGTTGATTTCGGCCACTGGAGAAACATGTTTTTAAGAAATACTTCCCTCCCTATCATTAAATAAATCTATTTCTTAGTGCTTCGTAAACCATGCCTGTTGTTGCAGAAATGTGCCTGTTGCTCGTTGACTTCAGTTGCTATATAAAAACGGGAATCGGAGGAAATATATACATTTTAATTGATCAAACCTTTAGGAATCATTTTCAAAAAATTTATTCATTTTATATCGATAGAAAGTCAATTAATAGAGTCGAGAATAACTGAAATTCTAGTTTCTAATTTGTTGTCCCTTCATTACTATATGTGTTTTTTATTGATTCATCCATTATATATAGGAAGAAAGACCAAAACTTGTTGTATCTTTTGATATATATACTTTGAATATCAACTGCAGTTTAAAATGTAAAAAGTGTATTGAAAGAAAAAGAACAATTTTTTTTATTTTATATGATGTCTATAATGTTGTTATATTTTTTATTTCATGCATATCTTAGCTTAGATAAATGATAATATCTCGATATTTCTTTTAAAACACGCTATGAAAAGTTTACACAATAAACCTTGTTCACTCTGAGTATAAGAAAAATTATCAAAATAGATTAAAGAGATTCAATCATACAGATTTTGAATAGCTTTTCACGGTGCATCTGTTACGAAAAATATCAAGATTTTATCATTTATTAATTGAACTCAAAGTTTACTTATAGATATTCTCTTTCTCTAATTATGATCATTTTACAGATTGTCTGACATATGGCAAAGTATATATGGAAAAACTTGAATTAGAGAATTTCAACCTAAAATATTACCTATGGATAGTGTGTTTTATTGAGATGCTGAATTTCTAAAGTACGATCATACGCTACAAAAAGGTCAGAAAATTGAATACCTTCAAAATTCGATATCCTACGAATAATACATTGTTTTGGGATGAAATTTTTGGAGTTATCAAATAACCACAAGATCTATTTATAGGTAAAATTTCATGTCGAAATTCTGCAATTCGATTTTTTCATATTTAAGATTTACTATAAGTTGAGAATCCAGTAAAACAGTCATAAATCAAGAAGAACAGTGTAGAGAAACGAATCCTCATAGAGTTCTGCTAGACTTATCGAAATCTATTTATATGTAAAATTTGAGCTCAATTAGTGTGTTTAACAGTTGAAGTACTTCTCTCATCAGTCGATATATGTATGAAATAAAAAATTCTACAATGATATGGAAACTATAAATTAACAAAATGTTATTTTTCTTCCAATACATTTGTTTCATTTTCAAATATTGCTAACTCGAATGCATGAGCTCAAAATATGTTTATGAAAATTCTATTTCAACTCATACACGCACATAATACCAAAAGATATAGCAACATCGCGATTTTCTCTCTTTATATAGAAGATTAATAAATAAAAGCTTATAGTAATAAAAAAACAAAAACAAATTAAAGGTTATAATTTCAGTTGTTCTCGACTGTATTAACAATTGGTAGCATGAAAAAATACAAATTATAAGTAATTTGAGCATAAAATTCATAATTTTTACGTAAGTCAAATGAGAACCAATTTCGTACAATCATTATTCCATATAAAATAATATTAATTATAATGTATGTTGATTTGCTCACCACACGGTCTTGATCAACAAGAATTCCTTCGATAATAACACACAATAATGTACAAAAAAGAATTTTAGCAATCAATCGTTCTGCTCTTGGACTGCCCATTGTAACAGAAAATGTCCGTCGACCTTGCACACGATCTCCTTTAACATCACGCATATCCTGTTGACATACGATCATTGCTGCTAAGCATGAAATAAAGATGATATTCCATAAGGCTTTTGGGTAATTCAATATATTCGAAACATTATTCATTAAACACCATATGACAGAGAACATGGCGTATGCACCTGGAATCATCATGGAATTTTTTCCAATAGTTGTGTCCCCAACAGAAGTAAAATTATGAATAATAGTTGTGAGAATCCATAAACAACACGAAAATAATTGATTAATTAAGTAAGAATAAATAAAATATACAGCAACCATAATATAATACAAATACCAAGCTCGTTGTATGCTGACTCGATTCGATGGAATTGGTCGATGTGGCTTATCAATACGATCACCTTCTACACCCATGATATCATTGCAAATGTTGAACTGTATTACATAAAAGTATAAATAAAGCAGACTTAAGACAAATGGTATAAATATTTCAGAGATTGATGAACGACCAGAAAAATACTGAGCAGCTCCAGCCGCAATTGGTGGCCAGATGAAATACATAGAATTGCTTCTACTAAAAGTGGAAATATCAGTGATAATCGAAGTAATCCACTGAATGCTAAATGTTTCCAATAAAATAGATTTAGTCATTATGGAAAATACTCTAAAATAGATGAGCAAAAATAACTATAAGATGAATGTAAATATTAGGACTAAAATCTTAACAAATTCATTACATTAATCATTCTATCAATCACCAAAATCATATATGAAAACTTTAAAAACGATCTGAAAATCAATACTAAGATACTGTTGATATATTACATATTAAATAATATAATTATTACAATAAAAATGTTCATTTAAATAGATTTATTAGAAGTCTATTCTTACCATTATATCCGTCGAAATAAGAAAAGATTCTATTGAAAATACTAACAACAGCAATATATTCAAAAAAAAATGAGAAAGAGACGTAAGAAAAATATTCAAGTTTTCTTATTTTCTACTGTACAGCAACATATACTTTACTAGTTAAGAAATAAATTATAAGATAAGAGAAAATAATATGAATAATGAGTACGAAATAAGTTAAAGCAAAATACTTATCTATAGATACAAAGAACGAATATATGCTTGTTTGTTTGCCTATACCTGTGTATTCATTGTATTTATATATATCGTTTATTCACGTATCTACCGATGTACTCATCGACGCATCGATACATTTTTCAAACTATAAATACATATAAATATAATGTGAATAAATAAGTGATACAATGCAAATGACGTTATTCTTTTGATAAAATTAGCTTCTATGAATAAATCTTAGGTAAGATATTTTTGAAGTTGAAAACAAATAAACTATTTGCACTTTTTAATAGACAAATCGATAATTTCGACTCATTTACATATGATCATCTGAATTCTGTTTTATATGATCTGCAAATGTTAAATAACTTTTTTCAAATAAAAAACACTGATACTTGTAATATGAACATCGATTGGTTTTCTTTCTCACAATAAACGATATCAAACGATTCTTGTTTTGTTATAAAAAGCAAATAATTAATACGAAATAAATATATTATATACTTTTCTAATTATTTTGTTTTTGAAATTTGAAACAAATTTCTTGTCAATTATTCTCTCTTATTTTGAATCTTTTTCGAGAATGTTTGATTGATTCGTTTCAATAACATAAATATGATTCTAAAAATATTTGACAATATAAATACGCATGTATAAGAAAAACAAGAAAGTAAAATATAATATTACACGTATATTTTTTTTTTATGTTGTCCTTAACGAATGAAGACAGATTATTCATACATTGTATGACTCTCTTTACAATTAAGAAAATTATCGTATTTTATACTTGCTGTATATGTTCTATTTTGGAAACGGCAAAAAGCTTTGATTGAATTCTTACATTCGATACTGATTTATTGAAAATGTTTCATTTTTCAAGACCAAAATAAGAAAAAAACAATATTCGATAACATATTCTCATGTCAAACAAAACACATAGTAAAATTGGTTCAATATATAATAATTATAGAATATATTTCATCATGTTTCAAATATATTGAACAAGATTCATCATTTTTTCTAGTCTCATTTTTATTCCAAACATAGAAACAATATTTATGTCTTAGTATAGACTTGATTACTTGCTATTTTCATTTTTATATAATATTTATATAAGTGAGATTATGTAATTTATACTAGATTGTGTTCATTTGAAGTTTTTTAACTTTACCTTGCATTATCAGTCTTAACTTGATCGTATCTGAAAAAATGTTTAATCAATTTTTCAGACATTTCCCCATAGAAAATCTGATTAAGAGTGATGTTCATATTGTAAAGTTTTGTTGGATATATTTTTTATGCACTTAAAAATAAAAAAAAAAATCATTATCCTGCAGCATCGATTGCTCAACAGATTATGTTTGAATTTCCGTAACTTTTAATGAAACTATACGTAGTAAGTTAATTCGAACAAGACCGTTGTATATAAAGAGATTATTAAACGTACACATCATGCAATTAACAATCACGGAGTTGGAAATAATATATTACTAGGTGGTATCACTAAAATTTCAAAGAAAGTAAATAATAAATTTAATATTAAATGAAAGTCTATGAAGAATGAGGTTTATTCATACTAAATAGTAAGAGTCATTAAAGCATTTTAATATCGAATTTAAGAACTTCAAAAAAAATTTATATTCTTTTTGCAGTGAAAAAGTAAGGTGGTATTAATTGAAAAATAGAATAAAATGTTTTTCTTAGATATTTGTACATGGTTCGATGGAGTTCGTCGACCTTTACAAAAATGCATACATAAAAATTTTTTAACAAAGTTGTTAGGTTAAAATCCATTGAAAATTGTTTAAAAAATAAATCAAAAACCTGTATTTCTTACAAGGTTTTATAGGAAAAATTTCACTATTCTTACAATAAATTAAGCTGTTTTCTATCATTGTTCTTATGTAGAAAGCTTGAAAATATACTCATTCGATGTAGTTTTCCATGCTGCATTGAATGGGTATATTTCGAAACAGCAAAATCAGTAAAAGTAATCGAAAAAAACTACTTTTATTGCAGTTTCGAGTGTTTTTCTTTTATATTAAAAATATGGATTTTTTAAACGTTTTTTAAGGTTTTTGAATAGTTTTTGATATTTTTATCACAAAAGATGAATTAGAAAATATTTTTATAGGTAGAATTTTGTAGAGCTCGGTGATCTCTACCGAACCATGTAAAATACTTAAGAGGATCATTTTATTCTATTGTTCAATTAATGTTATCTTGCTTTTCCATTATGAAAAAAGTCTACAATTTTCGAAAGTTTTTTAAGTTCAATATTGAAATCTTTTCATAATTCTTACTATTTAGTATAAATAAACCCATTTTTGACGAACTTCAATTTCATATAAAATTTATTATACAATCCATTTGAATTTTTAGCGATATCTCCTTGGTAAAAGAGTATTTTTCACCCTATGCATACTCTTTTCAAGAATGCGTATAGACATCTACATATATAATTAGATAACAGAAAAGAAGGGATGAAAAATATTAAGATACGAAAGAAATAGAAAACAAAACTAAAAGCATATGTATAGATGTTCTATCACTGTAACAAATATAAATAATAGATTTATAAATTTGAGTTTTATTTTATGAATCAATTAGCTTTGGAACGATGTTCAAGTTTAATCCACACAGATTCAGGGACGATCAATGTGAGTTCGATAATGCGAAAAGTTCTATCAAGCTTGTCACTCTTCAAAATTGTAAACTTTTTCAAAAGTCGGATACAAGCCATTTTCAATTCTAGTAAAGCAAAACGCATACCAACACAATTACGTGGTCCAGCACCAAAAGGCAAGTAAGCTAATGGATGTCGTTTGATAGCATGTCGTTCAGGATGAAACGTATGTGGATCGACAGGACCCCACAGATCATTATCATAGTGAACACTGTATACATCGGCTTGTATCACTGCACCTGTAAGTTTAAATAAAACAACAATTTACTTGATTGAATAACTTTATTTAGATTTCAAGCTTCTAGATGACTGAAACTTCTTACCCTTTTTAATTGTATAATTTCCAATTGTAGTGTCTTGAATGCAGGTTCTATGGATACCGAGCTGTGCTATCGGGAACATTCGATTTACTTCTTGGATAAACATATCTAAATATTTCAGTTTTTCGACTATTTCGTATGTCAATGGTTGAATACAATCGTCAATATTTGCATCGATTTCATCTTGTAATTTTTTCTGTACATCAGGATGTGTTGCCATAATATATGTGCAAAAAGCAAGGGCAGTCGATGTTGTTTCTGTACCTGCAATGAAAAATAGAAATACATTGCTTGTGATTTCGTCATATGTCATCTTATGGGCTGTAGTCGGTTGTACTCTTAACGATGCTTCAGTGTTCTCGTTATGTTGCTTGTTTTCGTCCTATTAGCAAGAAAATCAAGGATCATCATGTTTGAAATGAAACAGTTCAAAAATATCATATTTCCTCTAACCTTACCGAAATGATCTGATCGGTAGCTGTATCGAGCATAAGATAAAGAAGATCAACACGATCATTTGTGTTGATGTCGCGTCGAGCACGTATAACATGTTCACCAATACGTGCAATAATCCATAGCATGGGTAGTTCAGGAAAATGGACAAATGAAAATGTTTGATTCCATTTGGTTAACAACATGTTGAACTTCATAACTATTTGAAGAATTAAGCCACATAATGTTGGTAGTATGCTCGCCACTTTGACAAACAACAGTTTTCGATTGTCAACAGATATAAATTCGATGAACTTTGTCAAATATGGATTGTTGGGATTTTTTTGCACGTTTGCATCATATGAAAAGGCACAACAACCTTAATGAGATATCTGCTTTTAACAATAATTCTGTATTCTTTTACTTACACACTGTATCCATAGCTAATCGAGTGTACATACTACGAATATCGATATCCATGTTATTATCAGCATATGGAGAAAGTATATCTATTAATTCATCAATACATCTATTGATCATTGGTATCATTTGTGTGAGTTTAGCTTTACTAAAGGTTGGATTGATAACATGTCGTTGACGTCGCCACGCCCCATCGTTCGCGTTAATTAAATGTACTTGTTTCTCTTTATCAGGCATGAAAAACAATATTGGTTTACGTCTGCAAAAATTGGAAAATTGTTTAACAAATACTTGTTCGAGAAAATTAACATCAGACACGACATAGATAGGAAGTATCCCTTCGAACATGCCATAGATTTTCCCATACTGCTTGGTCCATGCTTCTAATTGACGAAAATATTGTGGTGCTCGCCAGAGTGTACCTAAATTGCCAAGCAAAAATGTAGGTGGTGGACCAGGAATGCGGTTCTTTATAAAGTAATTATGCTTGTGTCGGACAATAATAATAATCAATAGTAGAATTAATAATACAACAGTTATACCTAGCCATACAGTAAGCTCCAGTGACATATTTCGTATTCAATTTGAAATAATATTATTTTCAATGTACTCGACAAATCTGAAACTATTAATGTCGGTAATGTGACTAGAAAGAGAATATTCTATTATGTATTTATGTAATAAAACGTTAGAGAATAAGTTCGATTGAATTCTTACAGAATATGAGTGAAAATCCTATACAATTCGTTAAGAATGAGTAGGAATACTATTGAAAAGTGAGAAATGAAACCAGATCAGAAACTGTAGTGTTGAAGATGTATCGGATTCTACTGTCGAAATCAATCGAATCTTATTGTCAGAGTTCTTCATAATTAGTAAATACTTATTTGTCTACATTATAAAAATACAATTATAATCGATTTTAACTAATTAGTCAATTTATTCTCGCTGAAAGGATAGTGATATGGAGCGTTATATATAAATCTATTCTTATGTGTATATATATATATAACCATGAGCAAAAGCCTCCCCCATCTCCATTCCGCCCGTATTTTCTTTATGACGAACTATTGTTTCTGATTTTATATTAAATGAAACCTCGTGAAAAATTGAGTTTATCAGTACTAAATAATAAGAGCTACGAAAACTTTCATATGGTGAACTCTCAAAATTTCTGAAGGGTAGGTAGAGATTTTTTGTAACGAAGTAACACTGATTGCAAATAGAATTTATAATAAATTTTATACTGAATTAAAGTCCGTCAAAAATGGGATTTATTAGTACTAAATAACAAGGATTATCACAACTTTTTAATATCAAATTCAGACTATTTCTACAATTGTGCGCTATATGAGCGTAGTAGAAGTTCTCTCATAAAATAGTTCGCTTGGGAGCGTAGAGTTTAAGGTAGAATTGCACAAATAGTCTCATTCGATATTAAGACGTGGTGATGAACCTTACTATTTAATAGTGACAAATTCCATTGTTCATGGGCTTTCAAATTGGTATAAAATTTGTTGTGGATATTTTTAAAAATTACAGCTCTATCCTCCTGGAAAAAATATATTTACTCATCCTCTAGATAATGTTACTTAAATTCAACAAAACTTTATAAATTTTAAGAGTTCATCATACGAAGGTTCTCATGACTCTTATTATTAAGTACTGATAAACTCCATTTCTCACGAGCTTTTATTTGGTATAAGATCCGAAGCAATAGTTCGACACACGGAAAATACGGGCAGTGATGGGGAGGGAAAGACTTGCCCGCAGGTGTAAATAGATTTATTAGGAGTCTATTCTTACCATCATATCCGTTGACTACGAAAAAATTTTATTGCAAATACTAACAACAGTAATATATTCAAAAAAAAATGAGAAAGAGACGTAAGAAAAATAAGAAAAATATTCAAGTTTTCTTATTTTCTACTGTGCAGCAACATATACTTTACTAGTTAAGAAATAAATTATAAGATAAGAGAAAAGAATATGAATAATGAGTACGAAATAAGTTAAAGCAAAATACTTATCTATAGATACAAAGAACGAATACACGCTTGTTTGTTTGCCTATACCTGTGTATTTATTGTATTTATATATATCGTTTATTCACGTATCTACCGATTTACTCATCGACGCATCTATACATTTTTCAAACTATAAATACATATAAATATAATGTGAATAAATAAGTGATACAATGCAAATGACGTTATTCTTTTGATAAAATTAGCTTCTATGAATAAATCTTAGGTAAGATATTTTGAAGTTGAAAACAAATAAACTATTTGCACTTTTTAATAGACAAATCGATAATTTCGACTCATTTACATATGATCATCTGAATTGTGTTTTATATGATCTGCAAATGTTAAATAACTTTTTTCAAATAAAAAACACTGATACTTGTAATATGAACATCGATTGGTTTTCTTTCTCACAATAAACGATATCAAACGATTCTTGTTTTGTTATAAAAAGCAAATAATTAATACGAAACAAATGTATTATATACTTTTCTAACTATTATGTTTTTGAAATTTCAAATCATTTTTTCTAAATTTTTTTCTCTTTAGTTGACTCTTTTCCAAAAATTTTGATTGATTTGTTTCAATAACATAAATATAATTCTAAAAATATTTGACAATACAAATATGCATGTATAAGAAAAACAAGAAAGTAAAATGCAATATTACACGTATCTTTTTTTTTTATGTTGTCCTTAACGAACGAAGACAGATTATTCACGGGCTGTATGACTCTCTTTTTAATAAAGAAAATTATCATATTTTATGCTTATTGTCAGGGTTGCCAGATTGTCCGAATTAGTCGGAATTTTCCGAATTTCCTAAGTTTTTCCGACTGCCATCCGACTTTCCGAATTTGTCCGATTTCTAGAATTTTTTCCGATTTTTTCCGAATCGTAGTATTTTTCAAAACATTTCCTTTCAATTACAATTTTCCATATAACGTTTGATAGATTTCGTATGGCGCCATCTTTATTTTCTTGTAATCATTGGATAATTGATTTTATTCTTACAAATAAGAAGAATAAGAAGAGAAGGGAGAGAAGAGAACATTTAACATGATAATTATTTCTTCAAATCTCATCTCGTCTAAGATTTGTTAGAATAGTTTCAATCGATATTTAGTTTTCAAGGAAGTCATGTAAACAAATAATATCTCTAAAAACCTTAATTTAAATGTAAATAAATATGTCGTTATACATTTTAATAGCTATATTTCAGAATAAACTGAACATTGTTATGGATCATAAATCAGATGATTCGTCTATTAGTATGACCGTGAGTGAAGAAGAACAAGAATCTATTCAACCAACAACAATTTCAAATTCAAAAAAAAGAGAGAAAAAAGGTGTTTTTAAAAAGGATTGGACATTAAATAAAGAATTTTCATCGTGGTTACAGGCAGTAAAAAATGATTGTAAACAAGCTCGTTGTAAAGCTTGTTTAAGAACTTTTAGCATTCGTGAAGGAAAATCAGCTTTAAGAAAGCATATGAATAGTGAAATTCATAAAACACATATGAAAACATTTGGAAATAATATATTAATAACACATACTTCATTTGGTGAAGCACAAAAAGTTTCAGCTATGGAGGGCACATTTGTTTATCATGGAGTAAAGCATGCACATAGCTACATATCTCAACAATGTACAATAAATCTAATAAAAGACTTATTTGCATCATGTTCCAGCACTGCTAAAAATTTAGCATGTGCAAGAACAAAATCAAGAGCCATTGCTTCTAATGTACTTGCTCCTTTTTTCACATCCAAAGTAATCGATCAAATGTTACAATCTCGATTTTATTCAATATCATTCGATGCCTCTAATAAAGGCAATATAAAAACATACCCATTTGCTGTTCAATATTTTACTGATGTTGGAGTTAAAAGAGGTAAAGAAATATTGCATAATTCAAAGTTAATTTTTTTTCATATAGGAATTCTTCAATTTGTTGATGATCCACATGAATCAGCAAATGATGTTTTTAATAATATAATCAAAGTGATGGAACATTATCAATTAGATATACGAAATTTAACAAGTATTGGAGCAGATAATGCAAACGTAAATTTTGGTGAACACCATTCGGTGTTCAAATTATTTAAAGATCTTTGTCCATGTTTAGTAAAAGGTATATTAATATGTCTATTGTTAGCGTGTTTTCATGTCTTTGAAATTTTATCTATACTATTATTTTATTTTACTTTATAGGAAATTGTTATGCACACGTTGTGCACAATGGTGTAAAACATTCACATGATGATTTATTAATTGATGTTGAGTCTATTCTATGTAAAATATATTCTTTTTTTTCCAATTCGGCAAAACGTACTGAAGAATTAAAATCGTATTATGATTTTGTTCAAATGGAATATCGAGTAGGCTATTTCTCAAATATAGATTAACATGAACAGTAAACAAATCAATATCCATTTTTCATTATTATCTTTCAGGTTTTGTTGGAACACATTACTGTAAGATGGTTAAGTTTGTTACCTTCGATTCAACGTTTAATCGAAAATTATGATCCAATAAAAAATTACTTTTTAAATCAAAAAATACCATCAACAAAAAAACCAAATAGAACTGCTGAAAATCTTCGACTTTTGAAGAGTTTTTTTGAAGATGATTTTGGTTTGTGCATTTTTCTGTTTTTAGAAAATATATTAGTTGATGTTCAACGAGCTGAATTAAAACTTCAACGTGTTTCCACCACTGCCGTTGATCTTTTTGGTATTATTACAAACTTGATTAAAAAATTAGAACAACGATTAAATGATAAATATTTTGGAAATAAAACACATTTAATATTAAATCATTTAATACAGTTCGACGAAGAAAAAGGTAAACAATTGCAAGAATCATTTCAATCATTTATTGAATCATTTATTGAATATATTAATTCTTATTTTGAACATGATCGAGAATTTTTTAAAAGATTATCAGCTTTTGATTGTGAATCAAATGGTTTTCTTAAATGGGATTATTTAATAGATGTAATTAATTTATTAAAAATAGATGGTTTAGATAAAGACGAACTCTATAATGAATATTGCGAAATTAAATTTATGTATGATGAAATGAAAAATAAAAATGTCAAACTAAATGAACAAATAAAATTATACATTTCAAATAAAAATATTTATAATTCAAAATCAATAAGTAGTAATGATCGAATTCCATGTGATGTTAATGACGATATTGATAGTACAGTAAATTATAGTGCAAGTGCAAAAGCAAATGAATGCATTCGATCTGATCAGCTATGGTCATATTTATTAAATATTAAACCAAATGCAGCACCAAATATGAAATTAGTGGTTGCTTATGTATTTTCTATTCCATGTAGCAATTCTTATGTAGAATCAATTTTTAGTCAAATGAATCACTTATGGTCAAAATATCGAAATCGAATGGATATACAATTGGTTGACGCTGAACTACAAATCAGAATGAATTCTGATATTCATTGTTCACATTTTTATGACTTTCTTTTAACCCAAGACGAACTATTAACAAAAATAGCTTCAAATGAAAAATTTGTGAGAAAGAAGCCTGTTGATAAGTGAACTCGAGTGTTTTTTTAATAAGTGTTTTAAATTGTATATATACATATGTATAGATAGTCTATTTTGAGTTGTTTTTCTTGTATCAACAGTCTCTTCTTGAAAACGATGTTTCCTAATGGTGTTATAATTAATACATTTGTTTTAACATTGATGAAATATATCTACAGAAAGAATAATCAAACTCAGAAAGCTTTTCTATCAGAAAAAAATTATTTAAGCATCAAGAAGCTTAAAAACGACTTTCCGAATTTTTTTCCGAATTAGCCTCATATTTTTTCCGAATTTGTCCGAATTCAAGCGAAAAAATTCCGATTTCTAAGATTTTCATCTGGCAACCCTGCTTATTGTATATATTCAATTTGGGGTACAATAGAGCGTTTGATTTGAACTCCTTCTTTCGATATTAGATTATTGAAAATTTTTCCTTTTCCAAGTTCAAAAAAAGAAAAAAAATATTAGATAACAGATTCTCATGCAAAACAAAACAGATAATATAAACGGTTTAACTTATAATAATTATATAATATATTTCATCGAGTTTCAAATATATTGAACGAGATTTCGCATTTTTTCTAATCTGATTTTCTTCTGAAACATGGAAACAATATTTATGTCTTACTATAGTACTTGATTGCTTCTTGTTTTCATTTTTATACAATCTCTATATAAGTGAACTTATGTAACCTATGTTAGATTCTGTTCATTGAAAGTTTTTTAATTTTACCTTCTATTGTCAAACAATCTTTACTTGATCGTATCTGAAAAAATGTTTAAATAATTTTTCAGACATTTGTTCAGAAAAAATCAAATGAAAATTGGTGTTCATATTTGCAAAAATTTATTGGATGTTTCTTTATCCGCTTAAAAATAGAAAAATTATAAATCTGTAGCATCTGCTGCTCGATAGATTGTGTTTGAATTTCAGTAACTTTTAATGAAACTATACGTGGCAAGTTAATTCGAACCAAATCATTGTATATCAAGAGATTATTAAATATATACATTATGCAATTTGTGAGTACATGGTTAGAAATAATATTTCACCAGGAGATATCGTTAAAATTGTCTCATCAATATCTCGGTTGAATTCAAAAATGAAAATGATTCATTAAGAAATGATTGACAAGGAAACAGTTTCGGTGCATCTATCAGTCGATGGAGAGTATCGAGATGATAAGAGTGAATATCGTTACTTATATATTTTCAAATGTGGAGTATTGTCAACAAATTATGGCTGGCATTTAAACATCAATGATGTAAGACAACTAATTTTGCTGATTATGACTTACTAAAAATCATATTCCAATAAAAATCTGAAACTACATATTTTGTTAATTGCTAAACTCTTTTTTTTCGATCGATTTGACTTTTAAATCTTGATCAGATTTTTATTTGTTTTTAATGCAATCAAAGTTTCTGTTCTTGAACAGTTCTCTTCATGAATCTTCTTATTTTCTTGCTAAGATCTGTGTCTAATATGACTATTATTCCTGACAGAGAAGATCTTTGATAGGACCTCAAATAAATTCTTATAGGATCCTGTATTCTCTACTCAGAAATAATATCTAAATAGGTTCTTAAAGAAATCCTGAAGAGGATCCTGAATAAAACTTGACATGATCCTTGAGATTCAAGATTCGCCAAGGAATAAACAAGTTTGAGAGTAAGGTTGCTATTTCATTTAACTTTATCGACAAGATTTCTATAAAAGACAGGTGACTACAACGAATATCCTTTTTCAATCAAATAATTGTTAAAACAATTGTTCGAATATATCATCTTTCACCGTAATATAAAAAGATAATATCTTGTTCTTTAATTATTTCAAATTTCTGAAATGTTCAAATTTTTAAATCATTCTCTTTTTTGTTTGGCTATTGATTAATAAATATATAGTTGTCATATCCGGATCCAAATTTAACTGGCAGTGGAATGCATATATAAAATAATAAGTAAGTTGATTCTTGAATCCTTATTTTGAAGAATCAACAAAACTATACATTAACATACTTTAAAAATTGTATTAACTGATTTTAAGGAAAAAAATAGAAATAAAAAGAAGTTCTAGCAATAATATGAGACATTAATGGATTTCTCAAAGTCATTGTTCAAATTTGTTTTAGTAAATTTCTATAAATATTGATTAAAAGAAAATATTTTAATGTAGAAATTCTTGTAGAATTCAAAAAATTGTATCTAATCATATGATATTATTAAAGAGAAAAAAAGAACAATAATACTTCTGATATTTATTCATAAAAATCAAAAATCGATGCATTCAATTATCATTTAAAAAAGAACTTGTTGATAAAGTTACATTGAATAACAAAGATATACAAAAAAGACTTTTCCAACACATGATATTTTAATTATTTTCATTTTTATTTATAAAAACATATTATTCATATAATTATTAATTTATTAAATCATGTTTTTTTCCCATCCAAATAGATATATGTATCTTATCACACTTGCGTGCTAAAGTAGATGTCTCATAATTTGTGGGAACAATCTGAAAAATCATATTTAATTTTGATGCCTCACTTTTAAATCTACGAAGATTTTCTTTAATATCATCACTATTAAAATTCCACCATGTTACTTTCATATTGGATAATTTTGGTAAATTCCTTAGTAAGAATGACAAATCATCATGCGAAAGGGCTGTGTATTCTAAATGTTCAATATTAATAAATGTTTCACAAAATTGTTTTACTTTAAAAAGTTCAGGCAATCTTCTATATGGACCATAATATAAAACTAATCGTTTAATCATTTTACTTAAATATTTACATAATTCACTATCATTAAGAAATAATATTAATGCATCGATATCAATTAATAAAGATGACAATTGTGGGGTTTGTTTCAATAATTTTAAGAATAATGACGAATTTTCAATACTATTATATGAATAAAATCTTAAATTTTTGAGATTAAATAGGTTAACAATTCTTTTTAAATATTTAACAGATTGTTTGGTTAGATTGTAACTATTTAGTGTTAATGATGTGACATTTGAAAAGTAGCATTCATAATTTCCTTCTAATGTGTAGGTATATAATGTTAAATCTGTCACATTGTCAAATGTATTAACATTATTTATTAAATTATTTGAATATCTAATAGTATTTAGTTCTACTTTAGATTCATTTGATACATAAGGTAATGTATAAATATATGCTGAATATTCTTGTATTACATATTCAGTATACCAATGATGTTCTTTTTGCCAAAAATCATTTTGAAATTCTTTAAATTTATTGATTATAGTATTAACATCATTTCTATTAAGATAGCAAGAAAATTTAAACTTAAAAATATCTAAATAAGGTAATGATGATTTTATTAAATGTTCCCATTGATAAGCATCAATTATATGTTCAGCCGGTGAATCAGATAATGTTAAACTTTTCAAATTTGGCATTTGCTTTAAAAGTCTTTCAGTGATTGGAAATTGATTTTTATGATTATCATCGTATACATTAATAATCAGTTTTTTTAAATGAAGAGCACGTTGATTATTAGAATATATTTCAATGTCTTCTAATTTTGAATAGCAAAGTCTTTTTATATTTAAATATTTTAACATAGGTATACGTTCTAACAATTGATAAATATCAACAAAATCAAATCCTAATATTGTTAAATTAATAATTGATGAAGTTTCATGAACAATGCTCATAAAATAATTCAAATATAGTAATGATAATGTTCGTATTTTCGATAAAGAAAAATCAATTCCCTCGGATATAGAATCCAAGTCTGAAGGAATCAGATGTAAAGAAGATAATTGAAATATAAATGGTAACATTAATTTTAATTTTTGAATATCATTATCATTAAAGTCAATTAAAGTTAATGATTGAAGATTACAAAATTCTTCAAGTGAAAAATATGATAAAAATATTTCGATTTGATAACATGTTGGTGCATTTGATAATTTTAATGAATAAATTTGATTTTTTATTTGAGAATTTAATAAAATATTAGTACAAAATTTATCAAATATTGATTTATTAATATATTCAAAATTTAATTGTAATGGAATTGAATAAATAAGTTTATTAAAACGATTATTTAATCTATCAAATGAATTATAAATTTCAAATCCATTCAAATATCCCAGACATTGAATTAATATTTCATTTGGTAAGAATTCAAATTTCATTACATTTTGTATATCATTCATGTTATAAACGAAGAAAATTATTGAAATAATGTCTATTAGTCTTTTTTTTATAAGAGATAAAGTTTTACTCTCATTGAGTTTTATATGGAGATATGTCACATTACTTAATCGACACAATAAAAACAGTTTGTTGTGCAATATTAACTGATAAAAATTAGAGAATGATGAAATTTTTGTTTTTATAGAAAAAACGAAATAATAAGAAAAAGAAAGTGATTATTAATTTTTTTCAATTGGTCTCGAGAATCATTTACTAAACAATCTGTAATAAAATATATTTTAAAAAGTTCAAAGATGCACACAAAGAGATATACTTAGGTGATTAAGGTGTTTAAACTTTTCTTTTTTTTTCGATAAATAGATGTCGATGATGTATAAAAAATCTGAAAAGAATTTTTGTTCTTTCATCTTTATTATTGGGATATAGAAGTTTAAATATGTATAAGAAAAGATAATTTGAAACGATTAATGGTTATTCTATGAAGAACAAGAATGTTTTTGTATATGAAACGTTTCTCAATGCGATGTGCTGTTTGTTTAAATTATTTTGGGTTAAAAGTTTGATTACATTTTATTAATAAGGCTTTCTGTTCGTAGTGCATTCAAAATTCTCCGTTTTATTTCTCATATCATCTTAAACTACAAAATAATCCTTGATATAATAATGAAGATAAAACATCATCTATCCTACTATTTCTCCTGAAACAAACAGAATATATTTAGATATTAACAGTAGAAGATTCTTATGAATCTATCATGAAATTTAAAAAGATAATACTTTAATACATGCTCATGGCATAATGCTGATAGTCGATTGGATGGTTTTTAGTTCGGTGGATGTTCTTTTGTGCATGTTATAGTCGTGTATTGCGTCTTAGAGATTGACAATAATTGTTTGGAAAATCAACTTGATTTTAAAACACATCTATTTCTTTTGTTTCTATCCATTTTATTAACATTGATAAGCTTTTTCTTCATTATTGTGTACAAATCTGATCAATAAGTTAATCCTACTGTCAATGGTAAACAATTGTTGCCTCACTCAATCTCGAATATGATATTTGGATGGTGTGTCATACTACAGATACGATTAGTACTATATCTGGATCATTCTCATAGTCTTTTTCGTTTTATCTTTAATTAGAGTTATCATATTATTGATTCTTATACTTTTGGCTTCTTATTAAAAGATCTATTTCTCATCATATTCACATTGCGAAACGAGTACATCGCTCTCATTACTATTATTTGAATAATGTTAAACTAGTTTCATTTTATATTCATACCATCATCAATGTTGTATTTTGCATTCTACTGATTATCTTTATTTGAAGTCAGAAATAACTGAATCATTCTAATCAAATCAGACATTCTTAGTATAGCATCTTCCGACACTTTTCATAACAACTTTATAAATAAATAAAACAATTTTCATATGTAACTAAAGCACAGATCAATAGCATCTTTTTGAGATTATTCAGTTTTTTGTGAAATACGATCTGAAAGAGAATGTTGAAGTGTTTAGGGATAGAAATTTGGACTCGCTCCCTCCCCCCTCCCCAAAGACCGTGACCAACAGCGAAAACAGTTATATCGTGTTTCACATTTTAATCCCGTAGGAATTGCGCTAACAGCTGTTTTTAATGATGCCATAGTATTTCAATGTCATTCATTTAGATCCATTGAGTTCTTCACATCAAATACAACTTCAGTTTCAGAATATGGAATAGATTTCTAAGAGTATAGTTAAATATTTACCATGTAGTTCAGATTAAATAATAGCATCTTAATTTTCAATCTTTCCCTTTACAATTAAATTCAGTTATACATAGGACACTAGAAAAGATTTTTTGTTCTATTCTCCAAAAAGATGTAATATAAGTGCAATTATGCTTATATGATGTTTAGACATAATTAGGATAACATACAAAATTTCAGCCTTATATGAGTTTACGTTTCGTTGTAGTTTATTCTGTGTCAAATTGCAATTATACATGTTTTTTAATAAAATTTCTAAAGTTTCATGGGTACATTTTTGATTAAATTAGCTGATGAATAACAAAAAAACAAATACTGATTTATATTTTTCTATGGTTGATTAAAAAATATTTTAAAAAGACAATTTTATTGTGTATTTAAGGATAATTGGATTCTAGAAGTACTGATGAACATCCAAAATCTTTGTGATAAGTAGCACCTAGTGTTAGATCGACATCTAATAGCTGTAAATTATTATTTTCTAAGAGTGTAAATAATTTTGCTAAGTTCATCACGTGACCTGATGTTACAATCTAAAATTTAGATACATGGATTTCTCAGCCATTTATTATTTTCTACATCGCGAACTAAAGAAAATTCACATCCTTCACAAACCATTTTTAAAATATTAATTTTTTTGTTTAAAACATTTCTTCAAAGCAGATATAGATGCACTAAATGCCCATTGATTATCATTTTCATCAAATAATTTTTTATCACCTATCATATGGAATGTTACATTAGGATACAATCATGATTTATATTTAATACTAGGATCAAATGGTAGACAAAGTTTTTTTCGGAGATATATTGCATAAGGCATATGCACCTCATGCTTCTTTATCAGATTGATGTTGACCAAAACGCTTTATCTTACATATTCAAGTAGTTTTGTTAGATAATTATTTAATTTTTAAGAGAGTACATCTTAATAGTTCTATTATTTCAGATGTTGATAAATTATTTATGTGTGATTGTTCAGTTAAAAGAATTTTTATATGATCCTCTCTTTACTCAAAGAAATAAAATCAAAATAGAATGATTTCTTATTCACATCAAACACTTAATCACATAATATTAAGTGATTACGTGATGACTGATCAACTTTTTTTTTATTAATATTAAGCGTTAAATTAAAACTTAACACTTAATATTAAATTAAGTTAAAATGGCACTCCTAGTTGTGTTCATGTCTTTCTTCTATACTCTTATACAACTAATAAATATCAATTTTTGTTCATAGTTCTATTGGCAGCCTATGTCATATATATTCTGAGACAAAAGTTTAAACGAAATATTTTTTTTTTGAATTATTCATTCATATTTGTTTTTTCTTAATATTTCCTTTACATTAAAAGATAGCAGTCTGATTGACATAGAGGTTTAAAAATATGAGATCTGGTATCGTAAATGATTTTTACATCGATAGTATTTGATAATTATCTCATATTTATATAAGGTCCTCTTCTTGTCAAAAAATGCAATTAAAAAATTGTCCTACAGACAGGATGCAGAACGGCTAACTAAGTATCCTGCAAAATGCAAGGTAGGACGAAAAAATCATCCTGTAATATTCTCTGGTAACGGTAGAGGATTATTGCTTCACAAAAAAACTAATGTTCTACATGTTTTATAAACGTTAAAACGAGCACTTTTATAATAATGACTGAATTATTGGTTTTTCATCACTGTCGATAAAGACAAAAAAAATGAATTTTATTGCCAGAGAAGAATTTTTAGTAACTACATATTTTATATGAAAAAGTAAACTTATTCAATCCTCTACCAAACGATATTATATGGAATAGAATATAACTTCTCTGGAACATATTCAAACAAAAACTTGTTTTCATGTTGTAAATTGCAAATTAACCAAGATTTTCAATCAAATTCTCTTACATAGTTTTGCATTAGACATTGCTCTTTCTAACAAAAAAAAGGTTAAGTCTACGACATTGCATCACAGCATTATATCAAAAATAAAATGAATGCAGAATTTTTTCATCACTCGTTATCATCATAACGCTTGAAAAGTCACTGATACTAAATCCAGATATATCTTAAAAAATTACAGATGTGATATCCAGGTATATCTGTAAAAGGTAGCAGAAAATAAGATGAAATTTCTTTACAATACCAAAGATAATTCAGGTCATCCATTGATTTTCTCTGTGACTTATGAATATAATGATAAAATATGGTCTCTTGTATGATTCATTTCTCATGATCCTTATTCTATAAAATTTTTCTTGATCAAAGAAAAACAAACTATTGCGATCATTGTTCAATATAAGAAGCAAACTCATCTTCTTTATTGTATTAATTCAAAACAATACTAAATGTGGAAACCGCAAAAAACCAGCGAAGAAACTTGTCTGTTATTTGAGAACAATGAATTTCTTTTTAATAAGTATTGGCATTTATGATAAGAATAATCTATGGCGCGAAAGTTTTAGTACAAAATGTTCGCTCATTTTTTTGGTCACTTAGAAGCAATTAATGAGAGTCAAAAATAGTTAGTTAGAATCAGCCTTTTTTTGCTCTTTCTGGATATATGTTCAGAATTTTCTTCTGATGTAAGGTTGGTCAATTATGACTATGTTTTTTGGATGGATTCAAAATGATGTCTGTACAAATTTTTATTTTGGCTAATTTTGTATTTTGATTGAAACCTATTTAATTCAAATTGTGAAACGGTTTTTAGTAGTTCAATTTTGTAGAGAAAAATTTCTCAAGACTGTTCCAAAATACAAACTGCACAGACTAAGAAATGAGCGAACATTTTGTACCAAGACTTTCGCGCCGTAGGTCAAGTTTTTAAGAAGTAATTGTCCATTATATTTTTCAATTTGTTCTTTACCCAAAAATTTTTGGCTATGCCACTATAGAGCATAAAAACAGACTATTCAGAACAATGTTCAAATGAAATTCAAGACTGTAAATGAGACATTCTACTCTGTATTCATACAATAAAACTTTTGATATTAACTATTTTATAAAATTTTAAATATCGGGCTTAGAACTATCGATCAATCTTAAATAAATTGTATAAAATAATATGGATTGAATAGGCATAGTAATTAGTGTAAGAAAATATGCGAATAATAATGAAGAAAAAAACTGTCACGAAAGCAAATTTATTACAGTATATAATTTCCTTTCCTATTCTTACGATATAAAAATAATTAGTTTTTTTTTAATTACTTTTATTTCCGCTGAAATCTAAGTAAAAGAAATAGTGCAAAAGTGCTCTTTGATTTGAATATATTTCACATACTACATGATTATTATTCTATTTACATACAATATATGAGTATACGTGCGTAGGTAATTATGTGACAGAAAAGAATTATTTCTAAAATATGTAAATATTTCCACAATGTTCTCAAAACTGATGTTTGTTCTTCTTGGTTGGTTTGTATTTGTATCAACAACGCCTATAATTATATACAACAATGCTCAATTTAATGTAACAAATGCTCACTTTCAAATCAGTATTATCTTTCTGATTCCAACACAAAATATGTGTATCTGTCAATGTTATATGAACCCATTGTGTATCACAGGCACATTTTGTGGTATTAATCAAACTTGTGTTCTTTTCTATGTACACCTTCATCAAGGACAATTATCATTGATGACTACTAACAATATTAATAGTGTATTCACTTTTCCAGATAAGACCAATCCTTTTAGTAAGTAAAATATTCGAAATATTCCATGATCTGATATTTGAAATGTCCGATGAAGTGCGCTTCATCAATAAAATTTATCTTAATATTTAATTATATTTTAGCTTCATGTCATCTTTGCACAAGTTCTACTTATGCTGCTACTTGTTCGTCGATAAATTTTTCAAATACGACCTGTATTATATCTGGTAGATGTAAAAATACAGTTGGTAATTGGATATCATCAAATATTACGTTAAAGTCTGGTTTTGGTAATGGTTGTGCTTTGGTAAATTCAAATGGTGTATTAGAATGTGCTGGATTTTGTGATTAAACGAAAACTTAACCCTCGTGCGACCATCTTAAAAACTACTACATTTTGACCACTTGGGATCCATAAGAATCCCAAGCTAATAAATGACAAATGATATATAAAATCGTCATTGTTTTATTATGAAACTATAGAGGTTCTAGATAAGACTTAACTACAAGTAACTTGAGTGATATCTACTCAGTCTTTTTTTTTTCACTTTGTTGTCGCATTCTATTTTTCGAACGTTTTGAGATGGTGTATCGTATACTCATGAGATAACCGCCTGAAGTGATCATAGTCTTTTGATTTGATACTTTGTCGATCGGTAGGACTGACTGAGACTAGAAAACACACAGGAGATTAAGGGCTCATGTGATGGCCTTCCAGAGTTATGACCGTTTTACTGGGTTTTACCTTATGCATGGTATTTATCAAACAAAATTAAATGACGAAATTTCGATCTGAGATTCTTCCCATGTATAAGTCATAAGGTCTTTAGGATACCCTAAAATGTTCAGTGCAAACGAGTGTTCTCTTTCTGAGATAAAGAAGATACAGCAAAACTCGTTTTTTTGGTTTCTCGTCAGCATCTACATGTACTTTGAGCTATATTTTCATATTAGGGACAACTGAATCGGATTGACTGGTGTTATTAGGGGGTATTTTACTGAATTTTTCTAATGCATATCACACAAGACAAAGTTTCATCTGAAGCCACGAATACAGCAGATTAAAATGAATTTTGCTCGGGTTCGAATGGGTCTCAAGTGGGCAACAAGCGTTCACATGTAGTTTGAGCACTTCAATCATCTAAACAACAATTCGATTTGTCCTGCTGACGTTATCAATATATATTCCATTAGATATCACTATAGCATACCTCAAAAGGTATAGTTTGATCTCTTGTTACATACATAGAGTATCAAAATGGAACTGGTTGGGGTCCCTACAGACTCCAGGTGGTCGTATGAGGATTAAGATAATATTCACTTTAACTATACGATTTTTAAAATTTTTTTATTGTTGTTTTACATTAGAATATGAATTCGTATGAGTCAAATTAAGTGAATAAATCTCCTTGGAAAGTAAAAGCTGATAACAATTCAAGATCGCGTGTGTGTTTTGAATATCAGTAGAAATTTTAGATTCGTATTCTAGATATTATTCTACTAACAAAAAGGAAAGAAAAATATAATTATTATAGAGATAAAAAATAAGTCTTATTCGTCTGATATATATTGATATTATGGTATAAATTTTTATGAGCTGTCATTGATTTATAAGAATAACATTTGCAGTCTTTTCTAAAATGCACAAAAATTCTCATATCTTAAAAATAGCAGTATATCACAATTCAGATGTTAGAAGATCGAAAATTTTAATTATGATTCTTTTTAAATCAGGCTCTTTTCTTGATTAGCCCTACGTAATTACTGTTTTGATTCGTAAAATGACACATTGTAATGACTCATGGTATAATTGCCTACTATCCTTTAGTTTTGTACAAACTTGACTTGTTATTAATAGCAAAAGAACAGAATAGAAAAGTATGACGACAACATATAAAGGTATGCAGTAAGAGAAAAGAAACAGAATAGAAAAAATGCACTACAGTATATAATGTTATTGTTAGTATCATTATACATTTGTATTCTCTTCTTAACGTTTTCGAACATCACATCATTTATTTTTATGTTGTCTCTCTCACGTGTTTCATTTTCTTTCTATACATAACTTATACTAAATATTTTTTAACATGAATGCTGCTACTACTAGCTCTGCCAAAATAACAATTCAATCTCAACGAGGTATATTTTGAAGACTATTATTTCAGTTATTTTATAGTACGATCACTATGTTGTATTTTGAATAGGTTGGCGCAGTCTGATCAAACCATATTTATTTTCAACAATCGGAATCGCTACAAGCGTAACAATAGGTGACGTAGTATGTCAATATACAGAAAAAAAAAAGAAGCGTACAGATGGTAGTACTACCCGAACACCATCGTCCTCTTCATGGCCCTGGTGGGACAGTGAACGTTCTTTGATCATGTGTACATCAGCTATTTTCGTAACAACACCATGGTCTTTTACATTTGCAAGAACAGTTGAACGTGTATTTCCAGGTTAGAAAAGACTGAAAGTATCAGCAAATATATTAAAAAAAACATTTGTTTCCATTTACGTATAAGAAAACAGTTTTTATTAGAAATCAATTTAGAATGTTTCTCTTCTCTCTATTATTTTTTTTGTATCTTCAATAGGTAAACAAGGTAGTCAAATTGCAAAGAAAATTTTGACCAATTCATTACTTTCACCTATTTATATAATTATCTTCTTTACATCGGTTACTCTTCTCAAAGGTCAATCTCTTCATGAAGCAAAAAGAAAAATTAAAACTGATTTACCTAAAACTTTTGTAACTGGAACATGTTATTGGCCATTTATTTCATTTATTAATTTTCGTTTTATACCATTGGATTATCGACCATTTTTTGCAAGTCTTGCTGGAGCTATATGGAATATTTATATGTCATCAGTTGCTAATAATAACAAGACAGTGAAAACTTCAAATGACATTACAGTATTAAAGAAAAAGAATCGCAACTTTAACAGATGAAATAGATGGAATGACACTATCAGCATTACGAAAGGCGTGAAATATTTTAAATCGTAATAAAAAAGATCTGTAATTCATATAATTCAGTTGCAATGCAAATCCTAACACATCTGATTATAAAAAGGTTTTTGAATCAAAAAGATGATTCTGCTAATACAACATTAAGACTGCAGTTATTTCTTTTCTACTAATATTTACATAATCATCTTGCACATAAATAAGAGCAATATCTGTAATACTACATTGAATGGTTCATCATAACTCAATCAAAAGTCAGAACCGGCAGTGTGCACAGTTCAAAGTAGTCAACAAAACCAGTCAATTAGTAGTTTTATAGTACTTATGAATGTTTTCTTGATCTTAACTTTCAAGATTTGTTTAAATAGGAAGAAAGAACAAAAATATTTTTTTGGAGCGAATATGAGTCTAGTCCGGAAGCAAAACATACGTAATGGATTCATTTCTCCTACAAAATATAGATTAAAATTATTTTAAAATAATGATCATTTTGAAATATTGCCGCAAAGACAGAGCTGGCGACATGGCTTATCCGATAGTTAAAACCATCGAAGGTAAATAAAATCTCTGCTATATTTGGGAACAATATGAACTTGTATGTATGTCGAAAACTAATACGGGCTTGAACAATTCTTAATGTAATTCAATTGTCAGCATATGGCTATCATTGATAGCGAAAAAGATTTAAAAAATTTTTCGATCTAAATTCAAAAACGTTTCTCCTAGATGGACTACAACTGATTTGAAACTTATACTGATGTTTGCAAAGCGCCACTCCAATCAACAAACATAGATATTTGTAAATTTTTACAGCTCATACTTATTTTAGGTCTTCGAAATGCTCTTAAATTTTTTAATTATGACGTTATCTAATAGCTACAAAATAAACTCTCATCTTCGTGTTAATCGATCGACATGCGAATAAAAAGGTTTTCATATGCCAAGTTGGATTATGTACAGCTCATTTAAGTTCATATTGAACTACTCTTTAGTGTCGAAATGGTTTTATGTTTTTCTTATTCCGAGAGTCACAAGCTAAATGCAATGCATGCATGATAAGAAGAAAACTAATAAATATAACTACCGCCGATGTGATAGTATTAGAATAGAGTGTAATATTCTTTATAGCAGAAGGTGATTTTCATACGATAACAGAAATATCCAATATAAATGAATCGCACAACAGGCTTATATATTTTTTAGGGTAATAAGTATCAGAGATGTTCATCACGCTGCCGACGACGTGATTAGTGATATGATAGTACAGAAGATTTTTAAAAGTACTATCACAGTGGTTGGTTTGTTTTAGGAAGCACTAGAAAGTTGCATGAATTCATTTAGGATCCGACTGTTCACGAATGTAAGACACAAAGACTTAGCAAATCTCATGGGCCAGTTGAAACATTGCTAGTTTTGGTACAGTATTAGCATAAAAATTTTCGAAAAGTTGTTTGAATACTATTGGTAGTGACAGACTATCAGATATGATGGACCTCGACGAAACATTCACCTATACGAATACCATATGATATTGATCAATCTCGTTTCCAAAATCCTGACTATGAACATAACTGAAATCAAATTCAACAAAAGTTTTTCTGAGATATCAATAAGTCAAGATTAAATTCGATTATTAAAAAAAAAAGAAATATATTCAATATTACAAAATCAATATCATTCGTCTATTCTTATGAATGTCTTTTCTTTTCAAATACTTTTATTTGATATAGACAAGAAAAAAATCTTATCTCGTATTTATTCGAACAAATATTTCAAACAGTAGAAAATTAAATAATTATAATAATAATGATCAATCTTGATCGATAAGAATTGTATGTCACACAAGATTTTTAAAGTCTATAAAGATAAATTAATCGATAATTATTAAAACAAATTCAATAAAATTGATGTCGACACATGTCCTATGATCATATTGTCTAAATAATGTTTTATCTCGAATGAGTATGTAGGATTTTGTCTATCAATCTACTATTTCAGAAGGAAAACTCGAATTTCTTTTTTATTCCATGACTTTCACAGATAATGTCAGTTACAACGTCATATTCATTAATTGGAATGAGTGCATAATAAGTTGAGAAAAATTTAGATTATTTAATTATGAACAGTAGTCATGTTCTTGGCATATTGACCTGTTGGCCCGTTTTGTAATTGTATTTGTTGCGATGTAACTTGATTTGGTTTTCTAAAACATAAAGCTGTTCGTACATTTCGTCTGTATGCAGGAGATACGAATACATAGACATAAAATGTTCCTACATGCATTGTAAAACTAATAACAACATTTACATTGGTCCAAAGAGTTTCTTGTGCCATTTGTAACTGAGATTTTACTCTTGATTTTGTAATCTCAGAATAAATATTAAACATAAAATTTGGTAATGTTGTAATAAAAGCCATAGAAAATTCAGCAAGCATCATTCGATTAACTTGTCGTTCAATTTTATTCCGTCGACTATGTCTTGTTAACCAGAGATTATATGATGTAAGTAAACTAAAAATGCCAAGAATTGTCATTGACAGAATATTGGTAACAATTAAATTAAAATATGTGATAAATTGCATGTATACAGCACGATCTTTAGCCGATGCTGTACATGAATAACCTGAATAATAAATGCCATCTGGAATACAGATTGCTAAATAAGCAATACTAAATAGAATTACAATTATATAAGCTCGTTGTACAGTAATAAGACGACGATAACATACATTGCGTGAAGTATGTAGAAAACGATCAATACTTGCTAAACAGATACATGTAAATGGCATATTAAGACCCCAACGTCCAAATAACCATCGAATTTTGCAATAAACTATTGAACCAACTAATATATCAATATTCATAATATTAAGTATACAACGTGGAACACGAGATGACCATAATAATACTAAACTACCAGTGAATGAACTAATTAAAAAGATAGAATTTGACATATGACGAAGTGTTTTGAGACGAATAAAAACAACAATATTCAATAAATTTCCAATTGTTCCAATAATAATAAGTACAAACATAACATAACCATCAAAAACTTTTGCGATAGTTCTAAGACGAAGAATTTCTTCATCGATCGAAGTGTTTGACATTATGCTTTATAATTGAATATTATGACTTACAGTTGTTATTTTATTAATATGATATAGTATCCTTTTTTTTCAATTAATTTATATATATGAGATACACACTAATCTACATCATTTCAAATGATAATTAGTATGTCATAATACTACTTACTCTGTTTATATCTCTGTGAATGACAACATTTTGAAATACAAATAACTCCATAAAAATATTATTTATAATAAGGATATGACCTATATATTTTCACTAAGATGTCATTAGCAAGAACATTTTTATTAAAACATAATTAATTAAATTGAAAAAAAAAAGGTAATAGGAACCTTTTTTTGTTTCCCAAAATTAAAAAAGAAAATTGCAAAAGAATATTTTTCTATATAAATATTTTATTGAAGTATATATACTCTTGAATAAATATTGTAAAAGAAATTACATAATAATAATATTGTTTTAAAATTAGAGCAGTCATCCTATTCCGCAATGTTGAACATTAGAGAATTAGTTTCGTCTAGGGAACTAATTCCACCGATTCCGGAATTGTATGAAATCTATAGAGACCTCAAATTCGGAATCGATTCTAATGAATGTAAATTAATGTCAGAGATTTTTTCTAATCTATCTAATAAAATAAGAAGTCTGCAAGATGGCTAAAAATTGAATTTGAGCTAACGAATTGATTTTTTCTATCAATCATAGAGATATGTCTAGGGAAATTCTTTGTTAAGCATTGCTATTGGCTTTAACAAGAAAATTTTACTTTTTCACAGATAGAGAAAAAAATAATATACTTAATAAAGAATGATTTTAGGTATGTCTTTATGAAAAATACACAGCATGTATATGCCTCTATTACTGATAAAAAAATCAGCTCATTAATTCAAATCGTAATGGAGATATTCAATTTTTCCATGGTTGCCTGACATTTGGTCCATGATATACAGTAATACAAAGATCATCTTACTGAAAAAAATGGATTTCAATAAGCCATACTAAACCTTACGATCATACGACCATCGACATTTATTACAAATAGAGTTTTAATTTAGTAATCGAGCAGGATACAATGGAGTGCCGATGAAAATGTAGGACGAATTCAATGTAACTAGATATTTATCATTTTTTAAGAGACGTTCCCATATCAGATAGAAGTTTTTTTTGAATCCATCTTTCATGAACGATAAAATCATTTGAAAAAACAAAGCACCGATTCTTCTCTAAAACGCTCTCGAATACCATTCATATACGTAAATCATTACCAATCAGTACATATTCATGTTTTCCTTTATTCTAATCACTTTTCTCTCTCACGAATATCTCTTATTACATATACTAACAAGATTATAAATAGTATAAAGGCAACTTACACCGATGGATGATTTCTATTATTCGACTGAAAATGAAATAGACGTTGATTCTATAAGCGAACGTCATACAGATAAGAGCGGCTTTACGTCAATTTCTTCCAATGATATAACGCCAATTTTAGTGTTCAGGAATTTTTTTACGGAAAAAATTTTTAATCTAATTGTCGATCAAACAAACATTTACGGGAAGCAAAAAAACCGAAAGAATAGTCGGAATAATACCGACCGTTGAGAGGATGTAATAATGAAAGATATTTAATCGTTCCTTGATATAATCATCGTGATGGGAATCAATCGCTTACCGAGCATGGAGAACTACTGAGTGAAGACGATGTTTTCCATATTGAAAAGCGGATCAACTAACTACAGTAAAATTTACAAAATAAAGAATTTTGTTGAGATTTTACTCAGGAACTTCCAGAATAACTATAATTTTAGTCACTACGGTTCTATCGATGAAACTATGATCAAGTTCAACGGTAGATCAAGTCTCAAGCAATACATACCTCTAAAATCAATAAAAAGAGGCTATAAAATTTGGTGCTTATGGACTCCATCATCGGTTATTTATTCAATTGCAAAATTTACCTCAGAAAAAAACAAACTAGCGGTAATGAATCACTTTTGGGCGAACGTATCGTTTTCACCCTTATTGCTGATCATCATATCGAATACTATTATCTTCAAATGGATGGATACGAAGTATGTTTTTTTCTGGCATATAATGACTGCGAAAATAATGAAATTGTTATTATCTCTAGACAGTTGAAAAATAAACAATGAATTGAAGTTGATTGTCCGAAAGCAATAATGGACTACAACAAATTTATACATAGAGTTGATAGATTCGATCAAAGAATATTCTCCTACACCTTTGATCGAAAGTCTAAAAGGAACTGGCTTCGCCTTTTCTTTTTCTTTTTCAATGCATCTTTAGCTAATTTATATATCTGCTACAACTAATTAGATCAGAACGAATTACCATACTTGGAATATTTGGTTTCCGTGGCTAAGTCTCTATGTTCTGGTGTAAAGCGAAAAAACATTGAACAACCTACTTCAGCAAACAAGTATGAATATTCAGCACCGACACCACAATTTACTGATCAGCTGAACAGTAGAATGCATTTGCCTGTCAAGGTAACCCGAAGAAGATGTGCTAACTGTAGTACAAACGAAGTGTAAATTCGATCAACCATCGATTGCTCTAATTGCAAATTGGTTTTTTGTGTAACAGATGAGAAAAAATTTTTCTATGAGTACTATAAACACGTTATGTAAAGATTTTGAGTTAGGTTCAATGAACTCACGAAAAGAAAAGATTTCCAAGAAAAAAAAACTTGCTCTTGAAAGGGCTAAGGGCATCGACATATTTGTGCCGTTCAATCAATGAACACTTCAATGAAAATCATAGAAAACAGCACGAATACAAAGTTTTCAGACTAAAAAAACGTGCACAAAAACATATTCCTAACAAAAAAGTAGCTCATTCAATTAAATCAAATACATAAATGAAGATATAATCTGCTAACAAAAGTGCGATCCATCTAGGATCTAACAATATCCCAGATACAATGTGATAAATAAACTTCATCAATGAAACTATTTGTTTGTATCTCTTTGACCAAACAAGTAATTGCACAACTATGAGAAATATATATAATATGATAAGCATAAAAACACATTAAATAAAAAATTTGCATTTACACATACTATATAATGACCATATATTTCAGCGCAGTATACATTTCAATGACTTGCATCGATGTCTGACAAAATCATTAAATCACTTCTTACATTACCGGTAGAACTTGTCTACCGGATACTTGATCATCGCGATGAATTTACTATAATATGTTCAATGTGAAATGTTTCTATGCATATCAATAGAATTGTCGACAGTTATCATCGATATCAAGTAAATTTCTTATTTGTCTCAATATTTCATTTTCATCATCTTCAGAACATTATTTATTTCCACAATATATCGCATCTCCATAATCATTATTATTAAATTGAGTATCACTTATTGAGAAGTACAAAGTTTAGATAACTTAAATAGAAAAATGAGCAAAGAATTGCACATGAAAATTCATCAATTAACACAAAAGAACTACTCAAATCAAAGATGTGTGGTAAACTATGTTACAGGAATATGACTTTCAGTATTGATATAAAGTGATATATAAGAAGTATTCTTCTATTCTATAAAATTTAAAACAATTTACACAACTATATCAACCGTCATGAAAATGATACAAAAGAGTGTAATGCTGTCACGAATGGGTTGGAAGAATATGTTCTCTCCCCAACACTCAGGAATTTCGTCTCAGAGGAATTAATGCCTCTTCGTAGAACTTGAGATAACGGTGATAGTATTAAAAAAGTGTTATAGATATTATTTATTTGTTACAATGATTTATACTCCTGGCAATACCATCGAATGTTTTCTTTTTTGAGTATAATACAAAGAAAACATTGTCTTTCAATTTTATCGTATATCTGATTAACAAAATGATTTCTACTCTATAAATGTTTATCAAGAGATTCATTGATGAATCTGTGGTGATTTTAATTTTCTTTCTGTTCCATATAGACATTTACCACATTGTATCTCTATCAGAATCACATCGATAATCAAGCAACACAACATCTTGCTAATGCTCTAAAACAAAACAAAGTAATATTCTCCTATCTCGTCAATCTATCATTCGGTCGTTACTTCACATAGACAATCATTACACTGGATTTCCAATACAATCAAATTGGTCCACAAGGAGTACAACATTTTGTCAACGCTCTAAAACAAAATAAAGTAACATCTGTATCTACCTTCTCAGTCTATCATTCACTCATTATTCTACATAGACACTCACCATCCTGAATCTCCAATACAACGAAGTTTGTGAACAACAAACCGAATATTTTGCCAAGATTCTACAACAAAACAAAGTAAGATCTTCACCTATTTCTTCAACCTGCCATTCACACTCACTATTTCGCATAGAACTCATCACGGCAGATCTCCGACTCAATCGAATCAGTTCCCGAAGAGCATAACATCTTGCTAATGCTCTACAATGAAACAAAGTAACATTCTCGTACATTCTCAATCTAGCACTTACTCATCATTTTACACAGACACTCATCACATTGGATCCCCAATATAATCAAATCTATGAACAAGGAGCGCAATATCTTGTCACTTCTCTACAACAACATAGAGTAACGTCTCTCACTACCGTTTCACTCTATCATTCAATCACTATTTCAAATCGACACTCATCATTTTGCACCTTGGAAACAATCAAATCGATCACTGAGGAGCACAACATCTTTCTCATGCTCTACAATAAAAGAAAGTAACGGCTCATACCATCTTAATCTAGAATTTGTTTATTATTTCGTACAGGCAATTGACACTTCGAAACTATAATATAAACAAATCAATCCGCACACAACGCAAATTTTTGCCAATTCTCTACGACAAAACAATGTAACATTCTGCTCTACCTTCTCATCCTATGATTTACTTATTCACTATATCACATAGGCACGCGCGACGTTGTACTTTGAAGACAATAAAATTGTTGATCAAAGAGCAAAATATCATACCAATACCCTACACTAAAACAAAGTAGTATTTCTGTTTATCCTCTTATTCCATTACTCACTTACTTTCTCATACAGACACTCACCACACATCACTTCCATTCCAATTCAATCAGTGATAATCGAAAGTGATGTATCAAGGAAACGTTTTAAAAGAATTCAGAACTAAATATAACTTTATAATACTTAATAAAAAAAAAGATGGACGATTGTATTTATATAATAATGATTACTATTTGATATTTACTAAATATACGTTGCATTCATCAATATTGTCGGTCATTATTATACTTTGTTTGATATTAGAAAACATATTCACAGAAGTTATTTAACAGTATCTTTTCGTAATCAGTTTGAACCAGAGCTGCCAACAGGCCACTTTTATCGGGCCTGGCCTGGCCTGTAG
>JAJEKB010021277.1:1967500-1990175 GCA_022393335.1 Macrotrachela quadricornifera | reverse complement strand
ATGATAATGCACAAAATCAAGTAATAAATGATTTTTATTTTAATTAGATTTTAACAACAATATAAACGCTCAGCATTTTTGTGAATGTTCAGTAGAATTTGCTTAGTATCTATATGAGAATTTTCAGTAAACAAATTAAACTATCAGTATAATATTTAATGTTTAGTAATTAAAATCTTTGGTCAATATCTTTCTAACATTACTATATCGAACTTGGTTTGAAAATAATAATAGGGATCGATACTGTTAAAGTGCATGATTATATTTCTTAAGAAGAGATTAGTACAAATGACCTTGGAGGTAATGGATATACCAATAATGCAAAAAAAACGACAACATACATGAAAAGAAATTGAGTGGAAGTATGAGTGTCTCTTTCTCATTCATCTTTATCCTCACCTATCTACAACCACATCCTTTTAATGAGATTGATGTTTGGTTGATTCGTGATAAGACAGCGGATGAATTTTTTGAGAAAAAAAGTGCTGACAAAACAATTTTGAACATATTGAAATCGAACAAGTTCTTAATGCTGAATCTAAATCTTTTGTTATTTTTGACTTAAGTCTTGTTCACACAACTGAAAAAGTTATACCTTCTTTTTTTCTCAGATCTAAACGAGACGACTAAAAATAATCATCAGATTAAACTATTGAAATTCACCACCGACTATTTCTACTGAGAAAAATGTAATAAAATATTGAGCTAAAATGAATCTTTATTGAGTAATACAATATAAGGATTATTTTTTTCATTAAAGTCATTGGAAATGTTTAAAAATATTCGTCAAGTATTTATTAATATGATTGAACAATCAACATGGATGGATGATATATCAAAAACAAAAGCAATTGAAAAAGTAAAATAATTAAATAATATTTATATAATATTTATATAATAATTAGGCTCAAAATATTGATGAAAAAATTGGATATTCAAAAGCAATAGCAAGTGATAATGTTACATCTTTCGAAAAAGCACATTCTCAAGTATAGAAATTATTTTTTTTTTATTAATTATTTTATAACTATCGTTTCTTAGTATATATTCAATTCATCGTATATAAATAATGTTTTAAAATTATTTCAAATAAGTGCAAAACAGGGATTTTTATATCTTCGAAAATCGAATTCTCGTTATATATGGAGTACAGCGCCAACAACAATCAATGCTTTGTATTCACGATCAAAAAATCAAATTAGTTTGTTATTTCTATCAATTTTAGTTAAATATACTTTTCGTGATTATTATATAGGTATACCAGCTGGGATTTTACAAATGCCATTCTTTGATAATGATGCACCAAAGTAAGTTTGATTTATTTTGAATATTTTTTTAAATATCTTTTTTTTTAGATATCTTAATTATGGTGGTAAATTAATTTGAAGTTTTTCTTTTATTTAAAGATAATAGCGAGAAATTTATTATTTAGGTATTGGTACTATTATAGGACGTCAAATAACTCATGGATTTGGTCATAATGGTCGTGAATATGATAAAAATGGAAATCGAATACCATGGTGGACTTTTAAAACAATAGAAAAATATAATCAACGTAAAACATGTATTGTTGATCAATATAGTAATTATACTATACTAGAAATTAATATTAAAGTTAGATAGTTTATTTTTTTTTTATATAAAATATTGTCTTTCATAGACAAATGGTAATCAAACACAAGATGAAGATATTGCTGATAATGGAGGATTACGAGAAGCTTTTTTTGTTAGAAAATTGTTTTTTTAGTTTAATATAGAATTAAGAAAAAATGAATGTTTTTTATTTTCTATAGGCTTATCAAAAATGGTCACAAGCAAATCCAAATGTTGATAAAAGACTTCCAGGTCTTTTGAAATATTCACCAGAACAATTATTTTTTATTAATTATGCTTATGTATATTGTGCAAAAATGAGTAATCTGTATGCATATAAACATGTTTTAAATGAACATCATTCGATAAAACGATTAAGGTAAAATATTTATTTATGTTTAATGCAGAGATCTCCATCTTGGTTGAGAATCTGCCGCTGCCGCGATGGACATCTCTGGTTTAATGATATAAATTAATTTATTTTTTTATAGAATTCTTGGTTCTACATCAAATTTTGATGAATTTGATCGAGTATTTAATTGTAAATCAGGACAAAGAAATAGTCGAATAAACAAATGTACTGTGTGGTAGTGAATTTCGTGTTTTTTTTCATCATTAATTTTGTTGTATAAATTCATTAGGAAATAAAATAAAATACTTCATAGATAGTTTTTATCGTAGTTTAAATAATTCTTAATAGTTATTTTTTTTATTTTCCTCATTTATTTAATCATAAATCAGTTATACTTTCAACGAATTAAATTTTTTCTGCAATGGTAATATAAAATCGAACATAGTAAGTTTTATATTTCACAAAAATTTTTTTTTCTAATAAAGTCATGTTAAAGGAAATAAAATGAAGAATAAAATGAAGAATCATCTTTTTTTTTCATAATCCTTTCTCATAAAAATGATAATCATTATGAAAATGGAAAAGTAATAGAACGTTATAGAAAAAATGATTATCTCTCATTTGTTTCAAATTTTTGTGCCCTTTCAGGCGGTTTTATCAGGAATCTAAAAACTACGATATTTGATTTTGTAGTAACTCATCTATGAAAGTTCATTCATGAAAATCGTTCTATATACAGATTGTAGCAGAGCATTTCTGGACTATTTCAACTATTATTTTTATTTAAATTAAGAGCTCAATAGCGTTCGTTCAATTTCATATGCTTCTTTCATTGTCTGGTTTTTCTCATTTCGTTCTCTTTATTCTTTTTATATATTACATATACTTGAATTCTGCTATTCTGTCTATTATATAAGTTGACTTTTTCCTTCCTTTCTCTGTATTATCTATTCATATGTATTATGTCTGATGAGATTTATCCCTATCATTTGATGAACAGATAGTTATTACTCAATATTAAAACATCTTGAGACCCATGTATGTTCAGAAACGAAATAATTTTGTTTCATCAAATTGTCTCCTGTAATAATCTAATTTAAGAAATGATATAAAACGGTCTTTTTTCATTAAACAAATAACTACAGTAATCAAAATTCAGCAGAATTTTTCGTAAAATCGTTCGTCATTCTTCTTGAACTCATTAATGTAGAACGTGAGTAAATGATCAAGAGTTTTTCTAAATTCATAAAACTATATAGAACGTATATGATAGCAATGCAATAATCTAATCCTTCTTCCACCAGTTTAGAAGCTCTTTTGAGTTTCTAATTTGCCTACTATTCAATAATTTCAATAGGCTCCTATTAAGTCCTAAAATTTAACAATAGTTTAAGATGATGAAAGATTTCAAATGACTTTGAAAATTTCTAGAATTTTAAAGAATTGTTCAAATGATTTTCTTTATTAATAACGTCTATGACAGTTCAAATTAATTGAACCGAAAAAGACACTTATATGGTTCATTCTCTACATTGTTTGCTTTGTAACAGAGATATCTAATTTTTCACCACTCATATCCATCTGTTAGTTTTCATCATTTTCCTTTCAATTAACTTGTATAAATGAAATTAAAGATTCACAACTCTCGAAACTCTCTTGAATTTCTATGTCTATTAGCTATTCGTCAGACACTGATATCACTGTTAGCAGAATCTACAATCGACTTTCGTATCACATGTCGTTTATTATCTTTAAGTTTGTAGAAGATACATTCTAAAAATAATGAGAGAAATACAGATAAACCTGTAATAGATTACAACTTTAAAAAACCATACAGGTCTGTTATAATAATGTCGATTTATGTAAAAGAAAGTGACAAAAATATACTAAGAATCTCGTGATGAATTCTGATTGATTGAAGCAGCTTGATACATCCTTTTTTTTTTACATAAACAACCTTTACATGAAAAAGAAGTACTCGAAATACGCAAAAAGTATATATAAAAATCCGAAAAATTTGATATCATCTGATGAAAATTCCTGTCGGACCGGAATTAAAGGATGTTCTACAAGATTGCTTCTTTTATAGTTGCATTTTTTATTTTCAAAATGGACAATACTTTGAGCGATCAAATTTTGACTATACGCAAATTGATCGCAGAGAATTTTACTTTGTTTCAAAACGATTACAATAAGATGTCTTGTGTAAATTGAAGAGCTTTTCTTGTTGCATCTAGTGGTATATTTTGTTTTTTAATGCAAGAAAGCATCATCAATGCTGGTTTTTCAAAAATTCTTCTGTATAACAGAGAGAAAATCTTAGCCAATCGACACCATGATAAGTAATTACGCATATTCTGTTTCAACATTTTAACTTTTATCAAATTTTCAGAGTATAGCAGTAATACTAATAATATTTAACCTTTTACCTCTGGATATCCACAGGCAAGGACATTGGTAGAACCATTATTAATAAAGATTGAAGTATTTAATCCAAAATCAACTTTATGCTAGTTGTAGATAACTTCAAGACCTATCGATTAGTTATAAAAGAACTTTTTTTTGTGAACTTTTTGGTTGACATATTAAAAATATAAATCTGAGAATTTCTGAGGGCGTGAGTGTATGTCTCAAATTCTTGCGTTCTCTAAGGTTTTACGTCTTTTTTGTATCCTAGAATTGATATCTATAGTCTCAGTATTCGTCATTTGCGTTAAATACTTTATAGAAATTGTAAGTTAGTTATTAGGTAAGAGATATCCATGGTAATGTATTATCCATAGGCGTGGGCATTCAGGGCAAAACAACATGAAAATAGAAAAAGTAAAGGTAGCAGTACACTGGAGTTTCTTAGCTAAATATTCGTTCAGTGACATGTTTCAAAAAAATAATGTTTATACCCCATTTTTGGTCATTACAAGAGTCAATACTTATACTGAACCCTCACCCTCACCCTCGAATGTTCACATCTGTGAACATTGTATAGCATTAAGAATAAACAATTTAAAATTTCTAACTATATGGCTTGGGTATATTGATGTTTAATAGTCTTCATATCAATGATGTACTTGTTTGTAGGTCTTTCGCAAACCTCTTCAGGGATAAAGGGTTAATCAGTTGTTTAACTGTAAAAAAAAACATCTGCAGTGCATAGTCCATCGATACATCCAATTCGAATAAAATAATGAGATTCAAATTCTGTATTAATTTACATGATACTTCACAATTTTTGATGGAAAATTTTATTCATTTTTTCGTTCGATGTATATATGATTGCTTCTCACAAATATATCTTATGTAAGATTTCTTCTTAATTTTGATTATTTCGTTTTATATTACGTTTCATATAGAGTATTCAAGCAAGGAGAAATAATAGAAATCATACTATTTTCAATTAGTTTGTTTTGATTCGGGCATTGTTTTTTATTCACTGATATGCATTAATTTTTGATACAATGTTGAAAAGTCATATTTATTTTTCAGGAAACAGCATTGATGTCTGTAACGAAATCTGCTAAACATATACCTCATATTCAAGTAAAACAATTTTATTCATATATTTTATTCTAATATCTTACTTAGCTATCCACTATTCCTCGATCGCGATCTGTACATGAAAATAAAAATTTCAATAATTTATCAAAGGTATATGTAACTAAAGTTCCACGACTTTATTCGTCTAGAAAAGTAAATGCTTTAATAAATCTGTTCATATAATAAAGCATCAAGTTTTTTTTTTATTATATAGCGTCCACCTACTTCAAAACATCTGGGAACCGATAAAATCAATGAAGCGCACCGTAGTCAACGTATTATTCATACTACTGTTAGTGCTCATAATTCGATAAAACAATCTTATGAAAACAATGAAGTCAAACCATTGAAATTAGAAGTATGTGAAGATCAATTCTTTCGAAAAAAAAAGAAAACGATTTTTATAAAGTATGAATTTTTTTTTCATTCAGACATTAGACTATCGCAAATGTGAAACTAGCACGAAACGAAGTATGGAATCTATAAAATTTAAACAAGCACGCCTTTCAAAACTCACTCGCCAAACCTCAGAAGTGAAAAAACAAAAGGTTTTATTACTAAAGTTCATCTTTATTTTATCATTGATACAGGGGCAAAGAAAAGCCAACACTGCAACAACCGATGTTGAGATAAAATCAGCTAGAAAAGATTCTCTGAGCACTAATCAAACACAAGAGAATACTGAAAATCAAAGCGAAATATTTAACAACAGTAGTACCAACAGAATATTTTCCGTATTCTCACACTATGAAGTAAATACATATCTGAGTTATTTTCTATATTCACATAAATATGTTTAGAATTCGAGATCACGTATTAATACAAATAATAAAGTAAGAAAAAATCTTCAAAGAAAATATTTAACAGATTATTTCATTTTACTCTAAAGAAAGATGTATATTTAAGAAGAACACGATCAGTTTCTCCTTTACGATCTCTTCGATACAAACAGAACGAAAACAAAAACAGAAAAATTCGAAAACATCAAAAGTAAGAAAAATGATACAATAAAGAGAAATAGTTTTCATCTGATGCCTGAATATTTCTTTTCATAATGTCAGTAACACTAACGTAGAATACGTTAAAAAACAGCAGCATCCAAGTTTAATGAATGCCAAACTCTTGAGGAACTCATGAACCCAAGAAGTCATAGAAAAGATGGCCGTTTCGCATAAACATCTAAAGAAATCCATCCATACGAGAGAGTTTTGCATAATACAGTTAAAAAGGGCGAACTGTGCTACAAAGGCTCTAAGGAACCCAACGAATTCACAAAACTTGAACATATCTTTTAAACAAATGTGTTTTACTTTGAACAGCAAATCAAAATTATCTTGTTTTATTCATCCATTAGTATACATAGATTCCGATATTGTGCTTGCTGCCACTGTCCATCATGGTGCATTGCAATTTCGGTATTTGGTACTTTGTTATTACTTGCAGCATTAGCGGCGTTACTTATTGCTCTTACTAACATAAATAAAACAACAACCACCACCACATCAATGACAAGTCAGTTTAATAAAAATATCTAATTAAAAAAACTATTTGTCTTCTTTTGCTATGTAAAGCAAGTAAGACTGTTACTACAACTACTGTATCTATGACAACGACTAGCACAACTACAAGCACCAGTTAGTTTATTTCTTTTATTTTTAATAATGGAGATGAATATTCTTCAGTTAAAAGAATCAACACATTCCAACGTTCTCTAGGATATTCTAGAACTTTACGATGTCTAAGATACATATGGAGCAAAATGTACATTTTTCTCCAATTCAGCGAAATTTAGAATCTTTGAAACAGGATACAATTTAGTTACCAATTTATACTAAATAAATATCATTAAAATAAATATTTTTCTTTTTTACCACTTATTAGGTACGACTACAACACCTTTATATTGTGGTTATTCATGTCTTAATCAATCATGGATTGATTCCTCAGGTGGTCTTGCTATGTGGCCATTTGAAGGTTCATATATTGATATTACTGGCGGCTACAATGGTTTTTCATTTCCAAATCTACCGAGTTTTTCAACTGGATACATAGGTCAAGCTGCTTTATTTAATGCCTCAGCTAACCAAGCAATATATACACCATTTATACCTTTAAATAATGTTAGTTTCACTATAGGAGCGTGGATTAAACCAACTATGTATCCAAATTCAGTCGATCATTCTATTGTTGGACTATGTCCTGCACAGATATCTAACCTTTGCCTTCATATCAATATTAGATATAAAAAACTTTATTTTGGTTTTTTTAACAATGATGCTTCAGGTACAACAATAATTTTACTTGATCAATGGATACATGTCGGATTTGTTTTTGAAAGTCAAACAAAAGTACAAACTATCTATTTGAATGGAATTCAAGATGGACAGGTCACTGTCTCTAGTGTATTACTAGCAGCATCGGGCAATTTTACTATCGGTACGAATCACGGTTTAGGGCCTGCAAACAGCTACTTTCAGGTAAATATAAACGTATTTTTAGTTTACAATGAAAAAAGAATTAGTTCATATAGACTAAATATTTAAAAATATGTCATGATAAAAATGTATAATCGTATAGGGTTATATCGATCAATTGTCAATATATCAAAGAGCAAAATCTTCATGTGAAATACTTGAGATAGCAACATTAGCTGCACAATTCAAGTTTGATACTACTGCACCTTATAATGATTCTGGACCAAATAAAGTATCAACGACTTCATCAAATACATCGATTATCTTCGGTTATAGAAATCAAGCTATATTATTTACTGGTTCATCATCTTCTTATTTTCAAGCATCAGGATTCACTTCATTTGGTATTAGTAATCAAGCATTTTCAATCATATTTTGGATTCAACCTCAAATATTATCAGGTACACTTATTCATTTATCAACATCATCATTAGGTACAGGTTCGACATGTTTTCCATTATTGGGTTTTGCTTCAAATGGAACAATTGTTGCACAAATTTTAACAAATAGTACTACTATTAAAACAGCTATTGGTCCTAATTTATCAATATCTTCATTATGGATTTCAGTTGTTCAAACATGGAGTTCAACAAATGGATTGAAGTTATATGTCAACAATACTCTTGTTAGTTCTATGACAGCTTCAACATTTCTTGCAAGTGGAACAACACCGAATTATTTGACAATAGGTAATTGTTTGAATGGTTGTGGAACATGTTTAAGTGGATCAGTTAGTTCACCAGGTCCATTTAAAGGTGCGATTGATGATTTACATATTTATAACCGTGAACTCACTTCAATAGATGTATGTGCTTTGTTTTATCATTGATTAATTGAAACAATGTTGTACTTTGTTTCTTGAGTTGTAATCAAATATCTATAATATCTTATATTATTAATAGAAAGATTTATCTTCAACTGTACGCTGTAGAATTTAATTATTTAATTTTATGCAAGAAAATACGATACATATTCTATGTAGATACTTTCGTTTTTATCAAATTTTCAAGGCATAGCGGTCATACTCAATATTTGATTAGTTGTTTAACTGCAAAAAAAACAATATCTGCAATACACAGTCAATCAATATATTCAATTTTGAAAGAAGTAATGAGATTGAAATTGTATATGAAATGAAGTAACACTTCGCAATTTTTGATAGAAAATTTTATTGATTTATTCATTCGATATATATATGTTTGCTTCTCACAAATAAATCTTATGTAAGATTTCTTCTTAATTTTGATTATTTCGTTCTATATTGTGTTCCATAAGAGTATTCAGGAAAGGAGAAATAATAGAAATCATACTATTTTCAATTAGTTTGTTTTAATTCAGGCATTGTTTTTTATTGATTGATTTGCACTAATCTTTCACACACCATTAAAAAATCAAATTTATTTTGCAAGAAACAGCATTCATGTTCGTAACAGAATTTGCTCATCTCATTGCTCTACCAATCGTCATATATTATTACATTTGAGACTTTTGAACACATTTGGTGTAACGAGATAGATGCTCTCGTGGGTGCTGTTTTAGATGTTTGGCGTCCGCAAAATAAAAATTTGACATAATGCGTTTTTACTAAGAGTAAAATAGTGAATTTTTTTTATTAATGAATAAATTCTGATTTTTATTCTCATTAATCTGTACATAGAATCTAGATTTTCACATATTTTTTTAGTGTAATTTGTATATCATATTTTCAATAGATTTCATTTTATTTTATATTGTGGAAATAAAAAGTTTCCTAGCTGGAATAAAACTTTATAAACAAGCTGAATAAATATTCATGTTCGATATTTTTGGAAATTGCTGTATCTATAATAAAAAAGTTAATTGATGTTTAGTCGAAAAAATTAATTTAAACTGACGAAGGAGCCATTATGTGTGCTATACTGCCATCTAGATTTTTTAAAAAACAAAATTAAATTGACATTTCAATGATATTTATAATCATTAATTGTGTTCCAATATAGTAGGTACAAGACACATTTGTTGCCATGTGCTGTTGCTTATTATAATCACTAATTTAAACCTCCTTGTTGGTGAAACTCTCAGTCTAGTGGTTTCAAACTATATTGTATTTATACAAGTCTTAAATTTGTAATACATAATGTTTTATGTGCAAACGCTGACTGCAAATTGGACGCAACCGGACTGCTTGAAGGTGAACGCAGCAAAGTTTGATCCCGCCTGAGAGCGTGAGAGTGATGCTTGATATTGTTTGATAATCATGGACAGCATCAGGGTGAGGGCAAATATGGTCACATTGTAATCCAAGGCATGATCGTCAAGGTAGTAAGGTTAAGATCATAATTAAGAAAATAAGGGTGATGAAAGACATGAATTGATCACATGCAAGTATCTCATGGCACACTACTTTGTCATGACTTTTCGAGTACGAAGATGAAACAAGAAACGTGCAGATCAAATTCTGAAAGGTCATCATAATTATCAATTGAAGAAAGCTCGTACCAACCTGAACATCGCTACTATTCCACTTATTCAGACTAACCAGTATGAGCTTCATATAATTACCTCAATACAGTGAGCCATTTCCTAAAAACATCAACACCATATAGAATCATTGTTGTCGAATACCATTACGAAATACATTAACATATCGTTCTCCATACCCACCACCTAACCCTCATCAAAAATACCTTCGAATAATATTTTCCATCGCTTCATTTCAAACTATATCTAGCAAACACACAATTACAATTCATACATATTAATATTTCCTACTATTCCTAAAAATCCAATTCAAATGATCAGCTCCAGCCGAAGCTATTAATGCTGCATTATACAACCGTACCGATACACACTATAACACAATTCCACCCCTTCCATCTTTCGACTGACGTTGACACTGTCAATTATCTGTCCAGCTACTCAAACTCCATTCAAGATTTTCAACTTCTTGAACTAGATAGAAATTTTACCATGTGCATCTCGTTACACCAAATGTATTTAAAATTCTCTAGTGGAAAGAATAATGATCGGAGCATATATGAGCGTGAATCTCGATACGGTATATTAGGATATTATGACATTCCTTTATGCATGGCAAACAAATGATTCTTTTAATGAATACTCATTTTTGCAATACTGAATAAGAGATGTTTTATTGATGTAAATAAAAAGAATTGCAAAAAAAAAATTATAAATAATGGTTTAATATATTTTATTTTTGTTTTAATTTTGCTTTCTCTTCTTTTTTCTTTCACTTTCTAATGCTTTATTACAAGAAAGATTATTTATTTCTCCATTTGCTACATTTAGATCATTAGTATTGTTCTGATGAAATTTGTAATAATCGCTTTGACCGTAACGAGGCAAGCTTGTATAATCATGTTTATCTGTATAGCCAGCATATTTGAACTGTGAACGACCTTCACTATTAGTACCACAATCAAATGTTGCTCGAACTGCTCCTCGTGAATTTGCACCAGGTGAATTAATATCAACAGCGACTTGTTGAAGATTAGCTTCAGTAAGAAAATGAGCGTTATCTTTATTCATCATGTGAATATCACTTTTTCTAATTGTTATTGGTTGTTGATTAAAAATTTTTATTTCTTCATTTTTTTGATTTATTAATTTTCGTGCATTTTGTTGATGTTGTTGAATGTCTTCTTTATTTCCTGCCGTAATAGCTGCTTGTTTTAAATTATTTTCAGCTGTAATTTGAGAATCATAATTTTGAATTGTTGATTGTTGATTAGCTAGACGTGCTTGTGAATTCGTATAATCAGTAGCTTTTTTTGATTCATCATTTAATGATAATTGAGGTATTTCCTTTAAATTTTTATATGTATCCATAACTGCTTGTCTATCTTTTTTTGGTACATTCTCTCTGATTGCTTGTTTATTTGATCTTTCAAGAAGCATGTTATCTTTACCACCATATGCTTGATAAACACCATTCTTTATTCCTTCTTGAGCTGCTGTCATTACTGCACTGGTGCTAGCACTTGCTATGGTACGTTTAAAATAATATTTTTCTTGATTTCCAACAGCTATATTCGCTCCTTGAATGCCTGCATCACTAACAGCTGCAGTTGTTCCACTTACAGCAATACGTGTCATACTTTTGCCAAAACCAGGTACAATGGGTTTCGTCAAATTAGAACTAACATGAGTACTGGCTCCACCTAATCCACCAACAGCAGCACTGGTAATCCATGCAGTTGCTGTTCCTTTTTCTTTACCATTTTTATCAAAACTTTTTCCATAATCTTTCCATTTTTTATCAGTTGTTGAACATTGTTTTACTTCATCTATGGCTTTTGCTGTAACTCCGGTCACAACACCAGTAGCAGCTCGTACACCTAATTTTGCTGCTCCAACTTTTACACCTTCTGCAGCAACTTGTTTAGCAGCATTAGTAGCTACTGCTTCACCTGCAGCACCCATACCACTAGTAGCTACTCCTGTTACAGCACCCAAAGGCAACATCAGCAGCATATCCTACACCATCTATTCTTTTACCTTTGATTGCTTTTTCAGCACCATTGAAAGTAGAACTAATACCAGCACCTGCCATTGCTCCACCAATAAGAATTGCTCCGAAACCACCGGTAGCGATAGTTAAAGCTATACCACCAACTGCCAAACCTACTCCTCCAACAATTGCGAGAGATTTTTGTGTAACATCAGCGGCACCATTTATATTGCATTTACAGTCACATTGCCATTCATTTTTACAAGAGCTGTGTCGACCTTTTTCACATTCATAACATATTCAGACCATTCTAGAACAGAAGAATTACATCACTTTACTTTTTATTATTATTATTAAATGATTAGTGTCACGTTTTGAAATCAGATTAAGAGTTGAATTTCTTGAATACGTAAAAAGAAAATACAACAAGTCAAGAATAATGACTAATACAACAGAAAAACAAAAAAATATATATACTAGGTTAGAAAAATAAGATGTTAGTAATTTAAAACTAGAATAAAATATTTTTCTTGGATATTTTTACAGGATTCGATAGAAATCATTGAGCTCTACAAAACTGTATATAACAAAAAATTTTCAAATCGTGTTTTTTTATGATAAAAAATTCAAAAAACTATTTAAGAAATCTTGAAAATTATTTTAAAAAAATCATACTTTTTTACATTGAAAAAGAACATTCGATTTTTCAATAAAATGAAATTTTCTTCTTATTATTTTTACTTCACCAAGCGTTTTGAAATATAATCATTGGGTGCAATCTTCAACATTGCATCCAGTGAGTGTGTTTTCAAACATCTTACATAAGAATATTAATGGAAAACAGCCGAATTTATTATCAAAGATTGACTAAACTCATTAATAACAGTTCATTTTATTAACAAAATGCGATTCTTCAATTTTCAACCGAAATATCTAATAAAGAAAGAGAACATGGATAAATAACTAGTATTGATATATACTAATAGAATGATTGCGAAACATTAGTACTTATATTTACTCTCACAAGAAGCCATTTTTATACCATCTGATAATACTAATTTCAGTAGTATGTAAACAATTTTTAAAAGATTCACATTCAAATATTAAGTGATTCTAACTAAAAACTAAGTAAAAAAATTGATTTTTATTAAGTTTTCCTCCTAAATGTACATTTACACATATCCTTATTCACATGAATCAATTAAACCCTCTCACAGAATAGAATCCCAGACCGATAATTATAATTTTCCAGACGTATTAGAAGCTTACTCTGTCCAAAACGAGCAGAAATAGAAAATTTAAGAAATTAAATAAATTAGCTCACTGCTTCTCACTGTTTTATTCTAGCTGAGTTTTTATGTCTAATTTTCCTTACGTCGCAGACAAATGAAAGCTTTTCAAGTATTAATAAATTTTTTATGCATATTATTTAATAAAACATTAGTGTCTAAGAACCATTGAATATAAGTTACAATATGTATAAATTTGGTAGAAATAAAAAATTTTGAAAATATTATACATGTATCGTTAACATGCACTAATACTATGCAAATGCAAGACATAGGCCATTCTTCAAATTATCCACGTTATGTTGATGAACGGGTGTACTGAAGCTACATTAATGACACTTTCAATGCATTTTCTTCCGATATTTTTTACTTTTGGCGTTTCTATTTCTACTAAACTTATGCCATTCAAAATTATTCATGAAATAGTATCGTTTTGTTAGACTTATTGGTCTTATAAATTTATGTAAAATTTAGAAACAAAATATTGGGATTTTTTTTATTGATTTAGCAGCGACATGAGAAAATCTTTGACTGAAGGACGAGACTTCTGAGAAAGCTGGCCTATGGTCAATATGAACTATGCGACAGCTTATGACATTTTAAAAAATCTCAATGTGGAATGATACAATATCAATTATTATAACTACTATTGGAATTGAATTACCCATCTCCCACTCAGACAGACAAGAATTTGCGGAAACGCGTTTAAACGCACAAAACTACGAAAAATGAGCGTTTTCCGTCGGCAGTTGGGAATCACAACTGTGAGCCAAACACGCCCACTTTTTTCGAATTTTACGTCATTTTTTGAGCGTTTAAACGCGTTTCCGAAAATTCTTGTCTGCCTGAGCAAGAGGTAGAAGACCTTTATTGTGTAATTACGAGTTTATTTTTTATTCCTACGGTGACAATTAAAATATAACACTTTTCGCATCTGAACTGTACATAAGCTATCCTGATGAAGTCGTCTAACAAAATCATGTCTAATGAAAGTCTCTTCTACATTCCTTCAAAACTCGACATGTCCAAAATCAGTATATGATATTAAACGCAGTTTTTCATGTGCATAGTAAGATCTACGAAATACTGATGGTAGAGAAGCATATGAATGTAAAATGCTATGTAAATACGGTATTACTTTGTCAATTTGATAGTATATAATCAAGAAAGAATGGATAATCAGTTCTTTGCTTCTAAAAAACCATAATAGCTACTCTGAGAATTGTCATACAACTTAATAATTTCCATTTGTAAATTTTCAAGGCTTTTTCTGTCTCTAAGCTAATTAAACCTTAACTGTAATACAAAAAAGCTAATCATAATAAAAGGCTATATGCAAATTTACGATTTCCAAAACATATTAGAAGTTCATTGGGCTTCGTTTTTATTGGGGGGTTTAAAAACGATTCTCAATAACTTTAATTTTAACAAAGATTTTTGTCGATTTTACCATATATGCGCGTGTTTATATGAGTTCTGAATGTTAGTGAAAGACTTATTTTCACGAACTATCTTTTCTAGACATTTACATCTGTACTCTAAATTTAAAATTAACTTTCAATGATTGATATTTAAAAAAAAACAACACGGTGGATGAGAGTGAAGAATATACGAAATTAAAAAAACAAATATACACATACAAGTATGATACAGTCGAGAATGGAAAAAGCATGTACATTTCTAGTTTTTCATACTTATAGAAATTATAAGAATATTTTAGAGTAAGAACGATGTTAAAATGGAAATACTAAACACTATAACGTAGATTAAAATGTTATTTTTTTCTGATCGTGTTTAGTATTTTTCACTAGATTGATCAACAAAAAAACTTTAAGAACAATCTGTTATGAAAAGAAACTTGGAATATCCTTACAATGTGTTTTATGAAAAAATGAAATATACATGCTTTTTACAGCCACCCATTGTAATAAAGATAAAATGCAATTCATAGTGCAAATTATATGAGTATTTATTATTACAAAACATATGGAAGCTTTTACAGTATGGCCTATATCTTTGTTACGTATAGAATCCCCACTCATTCCCTATTAAGAAAACAGAATGGGTAAAAACAACACTTAGTTATTTTATTGACAAAATAAATAGCATTAGTATATATGCACAAAATGAATGTAATTTCACAATCAAAATAATTGACTCTGGATTTTACCAATTCTAATATAAGCCATATTGGAAATATATTTCATGAATCACTGGGGGGAAAAAATCTGTCTTGTAAAAGAAAAAGAGATGAGGATAAAGAAGAAAATCATTGTGTAATACTCATAGTTGATAATATAAACGGCAATGGATGAAGTTTACTATTCTTTATTTGAGTTTTCTTTTGTTTATATCTCTCTTTGTTACTTATTCCTTTGACCTTTAGTCATAATTACCAATTTTCTTTTCTCTCTGTTGTTAGTATACTTTCATGTTCTTATATTCTTGTTAACCATTTGTTATATTCATTATTTATTATTCGTTTTATTTATTATCAAATAAATATTATTTTCATATTATAGTACCAAAGATAATCGAATAAATAGTATCAAAATTATTTTATTTTCTTCTATAATTTTGATGTCAATGCAGTATTTTCTTAAGACATTTAATTCGAATGTAGCAGATAAAGAGTTCATTTATATCGTTGATAATGACCGTGTATTGAAATAAAAGGTCGAAATATTCGAATTAAATGTCTTAATAAAAAACTGCATTAACATCACAATTATTGATTTTCACTCATTATTCCTTATCATATTTTCTTCTAGATAATCATTATTCTACTAATATTATAAAAATAAAATTTCAATAAAAACGATTTTTATTAAAATCTAGCTAGTATAATTAGATTATACCCTAGAGAAAGTACTGAATTTGGGGCACCCATGTACTGAGAAAGTTTCAGCAGAATACTTGATATGGGTACTTCAAAAATTCTCTGTAATTATATTGATGTAGGTACTGCATTGGTCTCCCATAAGCGCATGTTCAATTAACATGGTATTTGTATGACACCCGCATCTATAATTTTACTAAGAAAATCCTTATAGGATATCTGGGATTTATCGTGCTCGATGTATCAACTATTCATTTATCGTCTTCTTTTGCACACACGGCTCTAAATATACAACCCGACAAAACATAAGAAATTGATCTTTTTCCATAGAATTTTTTATAGATTATTTCTTGACTGATTATTGGTCAAAAGCATGTCGATCTTGATCATCAATTAAGATGGGACTATCCTCAAATAGTTTCATAGAGATCCGACCAACTTAAGTTTGGTTAGATCTACAAAGGACATGGTCGAAAATCATCGATTTTTCCTCACGCTAGAAATGCTATAAAATGAAAGTCTTTGCCATCCAGATCATTGATCCGATATCTGTTTGTCAAGATTTGATCCCTTTCTTTTCAATGTTTTCCGTAGAGGGTACCTAGATCTGAGTCTTACACCAAGGTACCCCTCTACGGAAAAAATTCAAAGGAAAGGGATCAGATCTTGGCAAACAGATATCGGATCAATGATCTGGATGGCAAAGACTTTCATTTTATAGCATTTCTAGCGTGTGGAAAAATCAATGATTTTCGACCATGTCCTTTGACCTAATTGAGTTTTGATATTTGAAAAAATTAATTGAAATAAAACTGATACAATGAATTAAATTGCTTTAATAAAACAAAATAGAAAAAGTAGAAGGTTAGATTCCATCATGATCATACTGCAATTGTAGTGACAAGGTACCTGGAAACAGTGTGAAAGAGTACCTAATTAAGTATCCGATCAGTACCTTCAAGTATTGACTTACTGGATATTTTCCAGCAGAGTACCTGTCTTGGTACCTAATAAATACCCGTAAGTACTTTAGGTACATCTGTACCTATTCAGATCCTGTGTCATACTGGTAACAGGGGACTTTTTCGATTATGTTGTACTCAGTACACTTACATGGTATTGCATACTTTAATAATCATAATAAACAATACGGTATATATAAGCAATCATCAGCCTCACTAGAATATTTTATTTAAAATACTTTGCATCAATTATATCTTTCATATTAAATCAAAAATACAGGTCAAAATTCGTTATTTTATCATTTACAACGATAAACTTTATAACAACTACAAAAAGATGAGTTAGAAAAAACAAACATTATTTATTATCAAATAGCAATATCATTCACACGACGACATCGAAATTTTATTAATTATAGAGCTTTTCATGCTATATCTGATGGGATATTTTATTTTTTTGATATAACATATCACGTGATGACAAAATGAAACACAAAACTCGAAACGATGCTTTGAAAACTATCACGAGAGCGACAGTTTTTCTAGACGCGCTGGACATCTCTGATACAAACTGATCTATTTAGTTTTCTTTTAACTTTAATATGAGTCAATTTGTTTTTGATAAAGCGTAACGAAAAGGCAAAAACAAATATTTGTAGTGAAACAAAATCAACACGTTGAAAAATGTTATGGTAAAAAGAACAGAATATGACTAATAAAAAACTATGACGCACGTTTCTTACTTATTATACTTCAATTGCGAAATACATAACGTATTTTGTTTTATATACATGAATAAGCATATTTGTTAGAAAAAAAATCTATCATTTAAACTAAAAAAGTGACTTCATTTTCAATAGTTTAAGAATATTCAAGTATTCAACTGTATATTAATCATTATGGAAATATTATCATTAAATGAAATTGAATCTATTGATGATGAACAAAATTCAATTGTTATTTATTTTGATTCATCAAATGAATATAATGATATAATAGAAGATTTTAAAATTCAATTACATGAAATCAATAAATCTTTAATAATTCATACTGAACTTGAATCATGTATTAATTTTATTAAATTAAATGAACAAAAAAATCTTATTTTAATTATATCAAATTCATCTATTTCTCAAATTCTATCTCATATTATTAATCTTCATCAAATTAATTCAATTTTTATATTTGGTTTAAAAAAAGATCAATTTAAATATTCACTTCTTATAAATTTAAAAATAATTGGTATTTATGATAAAATTGATTTATTATATACATCAATTAAAGAACGAATTAATCTTATTGAAAAACGAACTCATCCATGCTGTTTTTTTGATCAAATTAAATATGAAAATAAAGATTTATCAAAACAATCAAATGATTTTCTATGGTATCAACTATTTCATATTATTCTCTTAGATTTATCACATAATCAACAAACTAAAAGACAAAAAATAGATTTACATCATCAATATTATCAAGATATTATTGAAAAATTTCAATTAAATGATCTATTTAAACATGAATATCAACCAAATAAAGCTATTTATTGGTATTTAAATAATTCTTTATTTAGAAAAATAATTGATAATGCATTGAAAACGAAAGATATAAATCAACTTTATTCATTAAGATATTTTTTTAAAGATTTTATATTAAATCTCAAACATAAATATCAACAAATGATTCAATCTAATAAAATAACAAATTTAATTGTTTATAAACAAATGAAATTTTCTATAGATGAATTTTATCAATTAAAAGAAAATAAAGATAAAATTATTTCAATGAAAGGTTTTTTAACAGCAAATACTCAACGATCAATAGCATTAGATTTATTAAGAACATCTACAGAGGAAACTAATCTTATTCCTGTGCTTTTCGAAATCGAATGTAATGTGAAAGAAATTAATGATAATATCACTTTTATTGATATAACTCAATTCAATGAAACAATATTTCAAGATAATATTTTATTTGATTTTAATACAACATTTCATTTAGAAAATATTCACCAAGATGAAAATATTTGGATAATTAAATTAAATGTAGTTAATAATGGACAAAATATTATACAAAAATATATTAATGATACACATCGTCAAATAGAAAATTTAAATATTAGAATTATATTTGGAAAATTAATTTGTGATATGTGTCAATGGAATCAATCACAATTATATTTTGAATATTTATTAAATGATTCATCTGATGATGATTTACCATGGATTGAACATTCGATTGGTCAAATATATCATTGGAAAGGTGAATGGAATCAAGCAAGAACATATTATGATAGTGCTTATAATAGATTAATGAAAAATGAAGCAAGTCGTATTAAAGATTCAGCTGTAATTCTTTCAGATATTGGAAGAATATTATATCTTCAAGGTAAATATGAAGAAGCTTTGGATTTTTATCAAAAAGCCTTAACAATTCAAAAAAAGTATTACTCTTCTGTTCATGCACATATTGCCACTAATCTAGAATATATTGGTTTAATCCTTCAACGAAGATTAAAAGATGATGAAGCATTTGTATTATTTCAACAATCATTAAAAATTCGAGAAAAATATTATAATTATTTTCATATTGATATTGGTATGAGTCTAAGTAATATTGCTTATAATTTAACTCATCAAAGAAAATATGATGAAGCTCTTATTTATTATCAACGATCTCTAACAATATATAAAGAATATTATCCATTCGATCATGTATATACTGCTACTATTTATAATAATATTGGTGATATTTTCTATCGACAAGATAAATTTGATGAAGGTCTTCATATTATTCAAAAAGCATTAATAATACAAAAACATTTTTATCCAACGGGTCATATTGATATAGCTTTGAGTTTCATCGATATGGGAAATATTAGATATGATCAAGAAAATTCTGATGAATCATTAGAATTTCATCATCAATCATTAACAATGTTAATGAAATATTATTTTTCTAATCATTTGAGTATTGTTTTTCTTTTAAATAATATAGGTGATACACAATTACGTGGAAAAGAAAATTCTGTTAAAGCTCTTTATTTTCATCGACAAGCTCTAACTATGTTAGAAACATATTATCCATCGTATTTAGCTCATATAGGTATAACTCTCAATTATATTGCTAACGTTTATAATGAACAAGAAAAAACTGATGAAGCTTTTAATTTATATAATCAATCATTAAAAAAACAACAAGATTATTATTTATCTGATGATAATGAAATAATTTCAATTCTTAATAATATTGATAATATTTTAATAAACGATGAAATTATTGATATATATAAACAAGCATTAATAAATCAAAAGAAAAATGGTGGAACATTTGGTAATATAAATCTAGCTAATACTTTTAATGGTATTGGCAAAGTTTTACATAGACAAAAAAAATATGATGAAGCTGTTGATTTCTATCATCAATCATTAACAATTAGAAAAGAATATGATCCATCTAATTATGGATGTATTGCATATAATCTAAGTAATATTAGTAGAGTTTTATATCATCAAAAAAAATATGATGAAGCATTTGATTATGAACAAGAATCATTAAATATTCAACAAATTCCTAATCCTACAAATTATTTAAGAATAATTGAAAATTATAATCATATGGGAAATATTCGACTTCATCAAGATAAACATGATGAAGCTGATCAATTTTTTCAACAAGCATTAACAATTTATGAAAAATATTCTCCATCTTGTCATGTTGAAATTGTATTTACTCTTATGAAAATTGGTTCGATTAAATATGATAAAAGACAATTTGATGAAGCTCTTAATTATTATAATAAAGCAATAAATATGCTTGAAGAATTTAATCCTACTGATTATATTCAAATGATTTGTGGTCTTGAATGGATTGCATATATTTGGTTACGTAAACGATCTTATGAAAATTCAATTGAATATTATGAAAAATGTTTAAAAATTAGTGAAATTAGTTATTCTTCAGGACATTTATCTATTGCTGATATTCTTTCTAAATTAGCTAGAGTACAACGAACTCGACATGAATATGAATATGCTCTAGCATATGAATTAAAAAGTTTTTTAATACTTGAAAAAGTTTTACCACCTAATCATCAAGATATTGCCAAAAGTTTAGTTAATATAGGTCGATGTTATATTTATTGTAAACAACCAAGATTGGCACGGGATTATTATGAACGAGCATTAGTTATTTATGAACAATCTTTACCTCCTGAACATCAAGATAGAGTGAAAATAACCTTAAAAATTGAGGAACTTTCTCAAGAAATTGAACATATTAATATATAAAATATAATTAGCATTTATAATATCCAATTTTTACTTTAAAATTCTATGAAAAATATATTGTTTATGTTGCAACATATTCTTATTGTCACTTACAATGAGGATGAGATCACAAACTAGAAATAATAATAAATTAGACTATTAAAATAAACTCATCTTGTTTCCATCGCTGACCTAACGGATCATGATTAAGACCCAATTTGAACTCGAAGAAAATTATGTTGAAAAAAGGCTTTCTATATAGCTAATTTTAAAGATCAGTCAATAATGCAAAAGGAATTTTTTTAGAGCACATCATTAATGTGTTAATGAATTTATTAAGATCAGCTCATTCAAATTATAATAAAAAATATTAATAAGTAATATAATGAGCAAAAATTGATGTTTAGCATATTTAAAAAATAAGGATCGTTCATTAGTGCTTCTTGCATAGAATGAACAAAAAGAATATCTTCGACTATGTATGAATTTATTGATGATCGTCTTTTGTTGACCAGTAAGCCAGCGGGGATGATTTATTGCTCTACACCTGCTGATATGGCATACAAAAAGTAGTGAGAATGACACTTTAATACCATATAATAAAGTTAAAGAAATTTCCTTTCGATACAGTCTTTAAGAGAAAAGAATGCGAAGATTTTTCTATGTTATTTGATCATACATCAACTAATCTAATAATAGTAAACTTTCGATAAGATCTATTTCGTTAGGACATGTACTGGTTGTATTAGTTCATAAAGAGTGTGGCACTTTTGTGTTCTCTTTATTATGATATAATACGTTGTATTATAAAAACAAAATATACCACAAGATGCATCGTGAAAAGCTCTACAATTTATACAGACTGACTATTAGAGGTCCCTTTTGCTTCTTTCTTTTAGTTCGGTTTTACTTCG
>JAJEKB010021277.1:1955026-1967490 GCA_022393335.1 Macrotrachela quadricornifera | reverse complement strand
TAACAGATGAAGCGATATGAAGGTATGTGAATAGCATCCCTGTAACAGTGAACTATTGAATCTACAAGGTAAATATGAAGAAGCTTTTGATTTTTATCAAAAAGCATTAACTATTAAAAAAAAGTATTACTCTTCTGATCATATACATATTGCTAATAGTCTAGAACATATTGGTATCTTTCATTATCAGCGTTCACAAGAAGATCAAGCGCTTCTCTTTATCGAGCAAGCACTGAAAATCCGAGAAGAATATTATAAATTTTTTCATGTCGACATTGTTACTAATCTAAGTAATATTGGTTATCTTTTAGCGAATCAACTTAAGTATACCGAGGCTCTTGATTATCATAGAAAAGCAATAATAATATATAAAAAATGCTGTATATCAGATCATGTGTGCATTGCTTCAACTTTTAATAGCATTGCCGATATTCTCTACCGACAAGAAAAATATGATGAGGCTCTCAATATACTTGAATGTGTATTGATCATGCAAAAAAAGTATTATTCATCTGATCACATTGAAATAACTGAAACTTTTAATAATATGGGAAATATTAAATATAGTCAAGGAAAATATGATGAATCTCTCGACTTCCATCAGCAAGGATTGGCTATAAAAATGAAATATTACTCATCTGGTCATCTAAGTATTGTTGGTACTTTGAATAATATTGGTTATATATTTTTCAGTGGAAATAAAGACTATAATAAGGCTCTTGAATATCATCATCGAGCTCTTGTGATGTTAGAAACATATTATTCATCTTATTATCCTCGTATTGCTCTCACTCTTACACATATTGGTAATATTTTAAATGAACAAGGAAAAAATGAGGAAGCTCTTGATATTTATCATAAAGCACTAAAAATGCAAGAAGATTATTTTTTATCAGATCATGTTGAAATGATTCCAATTTTTAGCAACATCGGTAATATCTTACTGTATCAAGAAAAGTATGATGAAGCTCTAATATTCTATCAAAAATCATTAACAATACAACAGAATCATTATCCATCTGATCATATTAGTATTGGACATAGTCTTAACGTCATTGGTCTTATCCTTTATGATCAAGAGAAATATAATGAATCATTAGAGTATCATCGAAGAGCATTGGAAATTTATAAAAAATGTTGTACATCTGATCATATTAATATTGCTACTAGTCTTAATAATACAGCTGATGCTTTTCATTGCTTAGAAAAGTACGATGAAGCTCTTAAATATAATAAACAAGCATTATTAATTCAAGAGAAATACAATAGTCTATCCAGTAGTATTGATATGAGTAATAGTCTTAATCGTATTGGTAACATTTTACGTGATCAAAATAAATTTGATGAAGCTCTTAATTTCTATCAACGATCATTAATTATTAGAGAAAAATTTAATCCATCCAATCATACATCAATCACTACAATTCTCAGTAATATTGGCTGTAATTTATATGACCAGAAGAAGTATGATGAAGCACTTGATTATCAAGAAAGAGTATTAACTATTCAAAAAGCGAACTATCCATCTTGTCATATAAAAATTGCAGAAAGTCTTAATCTCATTGGTCATATTCGATTTAGACAAAAAAAGTACGATGAAGCTCTTGATCTGTATCAACAAGCAATGAAAATCTACGAAGAATATTATTCCACTGATCATGAAGATGTTGCTTTTTGCTTGGAGTGTATTAGTATCACTTTAAATCAACAAGAAAAATCTGATGAAGCTTTCATCTTTATACAAAAAGCTTTGTCTATTTTACAAAAATATTCTTCACCTAATTATAGAAAACTTTTTAGATGTCTTAATATCATTGGAGATGTGTTAAATAGTCAAAGAAAATATGACGATGCACTCGATTATCAACAGCAAGCACTTTCAATTTCACAGAAATATTACCCATTTGACCATATGCTTATTGGTACTAGTCTAACAAAAATAGGTGCTACTCTCGTTAAACAAGAAAAATATGATGAAGCTTTGGATTATTATGAACGATCAATGACTTTATTCAAACATTGTCAGTCTATTGACTACATTCAAGTTTCTGATTGCTTTTATTGGATGGCAGCTATTTGGAATAAAAAACGACTTTATGATCGTACTATTGAAAATCTTGGAACAGCTGTAAGAATTAAAGAAGCTAATTTGTCTACGAAAGATTTAGAGATTGCTAATAATCTCTTATGTTTAAGGGAAGTGCATAAAAATCAAGCTCAATATGAATTATGTCTTGCATATGAATTAAAATGTCTTTCAATACGCGAAAAAATTTTACCACCAGATCATGAAGATATAGGAAAAAGTTTATCCGGTATAGGCGAATATTATCATCATCTTAATCAACTCAAATTAGCACTTGACTATTATAAACGAGCATTAATTGTTTATGAACAATGCTTACCTTATTGGGATTACAATCGATGGCGTTTAGAATCGAAAATTGAGCAAATTTGTGATGAAATTGAAGAAATCAACTTTTAAATATGCGTTTCATTTAAAAGATGTTTCAGTTTTAATGGATAACTTTAATAAAATCTATTAAAAATTTTGTAATTAATTTTTAATATTTTTTTTATTATAATATAAAACAATTGTATTATATATGAGTTTTTATTTATATTAACTTGTTTTATTAAAAGAATAAATACATCACTATCATTGTTACTATACTAATAGTATGTGAATGAAAGAAAACAATTCAATAAGAAGATTATATATCATGTATACCTTATTAGAAAAGAGATTATCATCACCCTCAAGATTTGCATGCGGCAAGTTGTTCTCAGAATCATTGTGAAGCACGCCTTAGGTGATTGTCCCTGAGATGCTTACCGAAGCCCGTCTTAGCCATTGAAAATCACGTCAATTAGACGACTAGAATCAAAATGTGTTTCTCAAATGCTTTAATAGGAAATTAACATAACAATGATCCACTGAACCAGTAGATGGGGAAATTATTTCATTTTATAGAGAAATACTTCGTCATATATAAAATTATATATATCAAAAAGGGATTCCTATGTTATCTGTATATAACTCATTAGGTCTAGAGATCTTTTGTATAATTGCAAATAAGATATCTGACTGCAAGCAACTATATCAAAGATTTCTAAACTTAATAAAAAGTTATTCAAAAAATGGTCGCTATTCTCATATTTTGAAACGGATAATAGTTAATTGTCAGAAATTTAATCTGTTATAGCATAGTACTTACCAAGTTTATAGTATTTAACTGATTTGTGTAATATCCCTCCTTGATGGAAATATCTTTTGAATATCGAATAAATATCATTAATTTCATAGTTGACGCAATGAATAAACTTTGTAAACATCATTTTGGTTTAGTCATCAATCCCTTCATAATTAACGGGATAACATACTTTTGATCACCACATTCAATATAAATAAATAGATAGACTATGACTAATAATCACATACTTGAAAATAAATACTTCACAAAAAAGAAAACAAACAATGGTAGTAATACTGTGTGAACTTATTTCGGATGGCTCGAAGTTTTTCATTTTCCTAATGGTATAAGACGAATTTTATCTTTAACTTTGTAAGTGTTGGGCATAAGAATCAATCGAATAGAATATTTGCGTCCATATTCAATGAGTCCAATGGAACATGTACAAGACTTCAGTAATGGCACCAGTTCCAACACGATCATTTCCATGGAACATAATGTTTAAATAATGTCACTTGACTTGAATTATAAAGATTTAACTAAATTGAAAATCTTTAAATCAATTATAACTCGACCTAATTAGGTAAAATACCAAATACAAAACTTAGATGATTCATTATATTCAATCAAACTACTCATCATATAAAATAAATAATGATATCATCAGTTATAGTTAAAAAAAAGATAGTGCGGAAATTGATTTTCTGTCTAACTCATTCTAAATCACGATAGATTATATCGTTCCATAAATGAGTTTTGTATACATTCAGGATAACTTGTGTTTTGCTAACTAGTTTGATCTAGATATTTTTCTTATATTGTTGGAGTTGTATGGTATATTGATTGTATGTATCAATAGACTTATCGAGTTATTCAACATAGATGTGTACTTCTCTGCTAATCAGTTAGCTTCTCTAATGAAATTAGCAATTGATATACATGTATATATAACTGTTCTTATAATTTCAGATTATGTATCAATAAAGAAAATGTTCTTTGATATAAAATAACTATTTCGTGAGTTCTGATTTGAATAATATAAGCTGAAGTAGATGTGTTCAATTTAATTTCTGAATAATATTAAAATATGCAAACTGATAGACATCAGTATTTATCAATCATATGATTGTGTTTTATAATGTAAATAGTTCATATTTCACTATTTATTTTGATATGAAAGAATTTCATCGATTCACGATTGACCTTAATATATAAATGTTACTCTGAGATAATTATTAAACATTTAACTGATCTATGTACCATTTGTATCCATTTAAATGACATGAGTTTTATAACAAGTTCAATAACTTTTAATTACCATCTAACTGTTTAATGAGACTGCTCCCCTCTCAAGACCTGAAAATTTTAATTCCTTCATTTTTTGATTTTTCCACTCTATATACACTTTGAAGTACCCTCTACCCACTGGTCACATTTTAATAATTCGAATATACCTTTAAAGCAAAAATAAAGCTGGAAAGATAAATCCACTGTCGTAGGGGTATAGCACGATTTTCTAATTGTTCTCGATTTTCTAGAAAATAGGTTTTTATACAAAAAATTTTCAGAATTGTCCCTATTTCTCCGGAGTACCACATCCAATCGACTTGGAAATTTTTTTACAGATACTGCAAACAATCTTGAGGGTGAGTACTTTTTTTCAGTTTTGGAAAATATTGTATTGTTGAGTTTTGGGTGGTCTCGCAAGAGAAGTACTATTCAAAAAAACATGCGTCTTTTAGGGTGATTTTGGTATTTGGGTTTTTTATTCGAACACTACGGGATAAAAAGAAACTAAAAAGGTAGGCGCTCTGAAAATGAAAACAGAGGTCGTTTTTAGTCCTTATGAGTCCTCTATCTCCTATAGAGAAATATTTGGCAATTTCGAATCTATGACAACTTTTACTCTACTTACCGAGATCTTTCAGTTTTGAAAGTTTCGAAATTTTCTGATGAGCTGTTCTCGAAAAGTCCCGGAGAAACGGAAAAGAAAGGCAAATTATACATCGTTCGAAAGAGCGCTTCGTACTGCACAAAATGGCCCATTCATTATATTTTTTCTCTTTCTTTTTATACTAAAAAAATATCCTTCTCTTGACACGTGTCCGTATAAAATAAGATTTTTTTCAGTGTGAGACTTATAAAGTTCTTAACGGTATGAGTTAGAGAGCTGGAAGTTGGTGTGGCAGTGGGACACACAGAGAGTAATAACACAAAAAAATTTGTTCAAATTGGTTGAGGAGAACAAAAGTTATTAAATAAGTACATTTAAAATTCCAATCGTACCAAAAAGTTGCAATTTACTCATATATACATGTATATGATAAGCTAATAAGAACAAATACGGATATATTTTTTCAAAGCTTCTTGATTTGAAATAGAAATAAAGAGTGATAATCTCATGTATATGCAAGAATATGAGATAACATTATGTCAACAATGAAAAATTAGACACATGTAAAATTTGTTATAAAACTGTGTCAATACTTTCTCAGTATTCTTCAGTCTAAAAAAAGAAATTTTAAACCACATCCACCTCCTTACTAAACCCTCACCCACACTCTCACAGAATTTTTTATTCGGTTCTTTATTTGATGAACTTAATTCTTCTTGTTATCTTGAAATTTATTCTTGTGTAATCAATTGTTTTCAACAGCTGTTAATAAATCACAAAAAAGAAAATATTTTTGATGATTCGAAAGATGAAAACTAGACTAATGGAAAGCTTAAAAAGACTTCAAATTTTTCATCGTTTTCTTTTTTTCTTTTTTGTTGTTTGTTTCTTCTGATGTTGATTTCATGTCAATCTGTTGTTCTGTTTGAGATCTTTCAAATCAGCTTCAATGGAATCCGCAATTTTATTTTGTAACGCAGCATCTTCTTTGTTGTCGGCGTTCTCACCCATTTCAAGTGCTTCATTCAATTGCTTTTCCAGAGCGGTTTCTTCCTTTTTGAGTTCTACAAGCTAAAGAATGCGAGTCAACTATATATTTTAAAACATCTGTAAGCAAAGACATCAATTAAATTACCTCTTCTTTTGCATCTTCTTTTTTATAGTGCTCGACTTGTGCTCTTCGAGACATTACGATAGTTGTAGTGTTTTATTTTTGCATGTCCTATATAAAATGAATCGGAATAAAAGAAATACCAAGTTTCAATTATCCTCGTCGCTTATCAAATATTCAATTCTTCTTTTTCTTCTTAAAAAAAAACAATGATACATTTTTTAGCTGTTAACTTCTTTTGTGTATTAAGAATGCATTGGCAGACAAACACGAGACTATAATATCGCAATAATCACATAGCATCACATAGTGTGCTCTTCGCTCTCTTTGATTACACTTATACGGTTTTAGTTATCCTTCTCTACCTATCTGTTTGTGAATTACACATGAAGAAGCAATACTTAAATACAGATAACAAGATAGACATTGATTGTATTTCAAAAATGAAAATCGAAAGTACGATGATGAACGAAAATATAGCTGAACTAACCAGTCTTAATGATGTTCATTTTTTTTATAGAAACTAATGATCACTTTAACACTGTGTAATATCATGCAACTATTTGAGAGAATACGAATAAAATAAATAGTAATCATTCAATTGTGCATCAATTTAAAAAAATCTATTGATGACAAGCTGTTTACGCAATTTGTAAGCTTTATCTTAATAATGTATTTAAAAGGTGTTCCATAAGTTCTAGGCCTCTTAATATGGGCATGGCCAGTCATGTGATACCCCATTCGTTTTACTACAATTATTTAGTAGAAAAACGTGAAATTTTTACCATATATAGTACTAACGATTTGTCATTTTCAGAGGTCTATATGTCTCTAGAATAGAACATTTTTCGAATACTTCTTTAGAACCAGTACTCTAAACGCAAATGAAGTATCAATAGTGCTAGTCTATTAGCAAATGATCATACGAGAAGAAACAACATATTCTACTATTTATTTGCGAATTAGGTGTTTATCTAAGTTCATGTTACATAGAGCAGAAACAACTTGTGTGATCTTAGTTATTTTTTCAAAATCATCAATCGCTCCTCGATAAACACTACCAAGAATAGCATAGGTTTTGAGACGTTGATTTATATTTTCTATAGCTGCTCTTGTGCTATTAGTGTCACGATTGAAATTTTTGTCTTCGTCTGTTAATTCACGTCCACGTTGTTTTTTCCTTGGAGTTACCATATAATCTTCCCCAATATATCCTTCATCACCAATAATTTGCACAGAATCGTTCACAAGTTCTAATAGTCCCGATTCTCTTAGAATTGTGAAATCATATACACTCCCACGATAACATTCGGATACATGTACTATTCGATGATGAAAGTCACACGCTATCTGTACCTTCATTGCATAATTCGTTGGACTTTTTAAATGATAATAAGCTTTACGTTGATTTGAATCACAAGTTTCAGGAATTGCAATGAAAGTCGAATCAACTATTAATTTGTGATGGCGTTCTAGACCATGCGGTGTTCGATTACTTGCCATATTGATAGGTAATGAAATTAATTTTGGATATATACAGGAATGTAAGATATCGATGATTTCTGTTAGGAAATAATTTACTGTTGATCGACCCAAATTGACCTCTGTAGAAATATATTGTTCGGAATGATAATGTTTTAAATACCATAATGTAACCACAAGTAAATTGATGGGAGAAAGATATGGTGTTATAATATCGTCTTCATGTTTTTCTTTTCTATGAGATCGATAACGTATTAGTGATTCTTCCCACATAGAATATAGTTGTTGTATTTGTTCGACGTCATGCCCTGTATGTTATATGCATGACTCATCAGTACGTCTCCAATCTGACCATGGACGTTGTTCTAAAATAAAAGAATAAGAGATATATGTGTAAACTAAAAAACCTAATGTCACTTATTATCATCCATACCTTAAAGTTATTGTTGAATAGTAACTCGTTTCTCTTCGATTTCTTGTTGCTTTTCGTCTTCGCGTTCTAGTATGCAATAATCACAAATGTTTCGATGACGATAGTAGTTTGTGTATAAACCTGATTTTCCTGAACTAATACATGGCCAAGTTAACATGGAGTGACAATCAATACAATATTTTCGTCGATCAGCCACCGAAGATCGACATTGAGAGCAGTTCCATTCAATTTGTGGAGAGAGCATAATACGAGAATAGGCGTTGTTTTTTATCAAGTGAAAGTGTATTTAGAAGAAATAAAGAATGGAGAAACGTGCGAAAAGATCACACTTACGACGAAAATAGTATGACTATAATGAACTGACAACAGAACGAAGAAAATATTGTTGTACAAGAAGTAGACGCCTAGAGAAAGATGTAAACAAACATACTGTAAAGTACGTTCCGACAGTGATTATATAAATATATTTCTAGAACCTTCTTTTCTAATGTAATATACATATAGGATAATGACAAATCGTTAGCACTATATATGTACTATATATGATAAAAATTTCACCTTTTTTCTATTAAATAATTGTAGTAAAACGAATGGGGTATCACATGACTGGCCGTGCCCATATATTAAGTTCATTTTAAAATAGGTACTTTCGATTGTCAATAAATAGCAAGTAGTGCTCATCCTATAGATTCGTTGGCCCTTTTCTAAAAGAAAATTTTGGATGATATCACTGAAAATAATTTCGATTGTAATTATCTTATATCTCATCGTTTTCTTGATTATATGAAAGGTAAGAAGCCAACATTCACTCTCTACTCCTACTCGTTTTAGAGAAATATTCCTAGCTGTGATTTGTATATAAATGATAATCATCTTTTTAAATTAGTCGGTTCCAATATCTGGATACGCGTATAGTTAGTGTATTATTTAATGTTATTACTCATTCTTCTAGTAGAAGTAGCTTTATCAGATGATGAGGATGAGTAACTCATCGATTATCAGATGTTACCTGTCTGCACTGCTAAAGCCAAGTATGAAGTATAAATAGATATTGTACCAGTCCCAGTTCTGGCCGGATGATTGCGTGTGTACTTGTTAATAATATATTGTTATATTAAGTCATATTCTTTTGTGGTTGTGTACCAAATAGAGTTATCGAGTAAGAGTCTCAGCATTAATCACAAAAAGACTGGGTATTCTACTGCAATATATTGGAGTAAAAGAAAATATTTGTCATTCTCTGACCTATAGTTCAGCTTAAGTTGATACCCAATTAACTGAACTAGTGCATGTCTGCAGAGGCTGTCACTATAAAACGTAATGTTATTCAGAACAACTCTTATTCATTATGTATGAAAAATGTTGAATTCCATTTATCGTAGACAGCTCTTAGATAAATATTTTTGATAGTTTTCTAAAGCCTTCTACAAAAATAGATGCACTGCTCACATCGTCACTTTATATTTCGACTGGAATACAATATCAGTATTGAAGATAGATTTTCACTTTTCTTAGAAAATTGATTTGAGAGAAGGTATAAAATTAGGAAAAAAACTAGCCTATATGAAGAAAAAAGTAGATTCTTGACTTATGGGTTTGATATCATTGTAAAATGCAATTACGATAGAATCGAGTTAGAATAAAAGTCAATAGGATTTTAAGAGAGCTTCAATAAAGATATTAATGATTTAAAGTTTTAAAATGAAAATTAAATTTGTTTAAACCGTGATAAATGAAAGGAACTTTAGACCTTAAACATATTATTTTTTCAAATCAATAGTTCTATCCATTATTCTCAAAATATACTATTTCATTCAATATTCCTTTACTGCAAATAGTAATCTTCAATGATCTCTCATAAAAACAGTTTCAGTAAAGAACTAAATAGTAAATTAACAATCGCTGACTTTTTTCCTTAAATAGAAAAGTATTGTAATTGTTAAGTCTGTTGTGAGAACAATTTAATTACAACATGGATATTCTACAGCCTTACATTTTCTGTAAAAAATCAATTAATGGCAGTGTTGCTATAAACTTCAATTCTAGTTTTACATGCTTTCAATAAATGTATCATATAAGCATCCATTCATTTGTCAGCGTAGCTTCAATCCACTATTCACAGCTAGTGTCTACGGTAAAAAAACCTCTTGAAACTAAACATTCACTTATATTCACTGTAATTCTTTTCGATTCTGTCGAAGTGATGTCTATGTAAGCGAATGGATCTGATTTGGATAACTAATATATCTTAATGGTAGAAAATATCAGTAAAGAGTAAACAACGATATGAATTATAAAGATTAAACTAAATTCATGTTAACAATTATTATTTTTGTTGCTACAAAGTCTTCTGCTTTTTCATATGATTTAGCGATATGTAACAATATCCAATATTTACCTGACATTTTTTGTATATTATGCTTCTTTATGATGAAGCATACTTTAAAAGTATCTTTAATTAACTGGATCATTCAGACCGGATAAAATTATTCCTTTTTTTTATTTGGGAATATTTGATTGAACAATCAATGTTTACGATAACCATATAATCTATCATTATGTAATATTCATAACTCATAATCGTAATTCGCTATCGCTCACTACACATTAATTAATTTTGCAATAAAAAGGATTTATACTCTGATTAATTGTAACTTCTTTTTTTGTCCATCATTGATATCAATGTTGATAAATAAGGAAGATATTCATCAAGTTTAAAATTTTCAAACTATTATAACTCGATCTGATTAGATAAAATACTAAATACAAAAATTAGATGATTCATTATATTCAATCAAACTACTGATCATACGAAATCAATAATGGAATCATCAATTAGAAATTTACTACTGAAACGATTGAACGCGTATATGACTATACATACAGAATTGAAAAAAGTCTGATCAATATCTCTATCTTTCAGACTTCGTATTAAAGTAGAAACGGATAAACAATTTTCATTTCTACTAGTTGATTCTCTTAAAAGAAAAAATTAATACGACGAAGTTCTGTTTGTAAAGATAGGTATTATATGGGTCACTTTGAAAGTTTTTTTTGTCTGGCTCTTCTAAAAACCTCAGCTTGGATTCAACTGTTCTGTTATAATGGTTAGACATATTTAAGAATATATGCAAAATTTCGAACTTCTAAGTCGTGTATTTTGCCGTAATCTATCATTTCTTCTATCTGAGTAACATGCCATTTTCTATACGATAGATAACGGATGACTTACAATAAATGACAGAACTTTGAATTTCCTATTTTGATCCTTACAAACATTTTATGAAAATAAAAACAAAATATACCAGAAGATGCAGCATGAAAAGCTCCACATATTGTAAGTGACTAACGCTCAATGCTGCGATACATAGTTTAGAGAATTTTGATATTATTTTCAAAATAAAAAGGACGCAATTAAAATGAAACTGTTTTTGTAAATATTTTGAATTTTTAGTGAAACATATTTGGGAATTAAAAAATGAAATGCAAAATTTTCTGATTTATGGTGGATTATCCGTTATCAGGTTGCATACATCAAATATATAAGCAATGATAGACCACAGCGAAGTACAAAAGCTAGCAGTCTGAAACTTTGCACATAATCCTAAATATGCCTAAGCATTACAAAAACCTACTTAAACTTAAACTGCCCCTTTTAGAAAAGTCGGGCGAAAAACTTTTGGAGTAACCCATGTAATAAAATGTTATTATTCGTATATATGGATTTAAGTGATACAATTCTACTCAAAATGATTTATACATTCCATGGAAAAATAAATAAACATTTTATTTTATTTATTTTTACATGGAATGTAAGAATAGTTTTTAGCAGCATTGTACCTGCTATTTTACTAAAATGTCATTTAACTTTGACTTCATAGGAATTATAATAAATGAACAACATATTCTTTAAAAATAGATGATTGTTTCACCTTATTCATATATATTTGATCTCTTTCGTCAAAATTGCTAAAACATTAGCGATTAGTCTCGATTTATGAAACTGATAATCATGCAATGAAATTATGATAAATTTTGATCTTATAGTTAATCTTTATCTTTTATTATATCGCGAATATTCAATCTATAATAAAAGAAAACTGTCTATTGAAGAAATAATTGATCGAAAAATATGATTTATACTAGTTATTTCTGTTTGATAAAAACGATTTTCATGATACAAGAAATTCTTTAATTTAATTTCATATAACAAATTCTCTGACGTAAGTTGTAAAAATTTGATAAGCACTTTGGAAAATAAAACAATATTAGTACAAGTTAATAATGAATTTTAATAATTCTATACATTTCTAGAAGTCATTTCTTTATTAGTTGATTTTATTTTATATA
>JAJEKB010021277.1:1892130-1940026 GCA_022393335.1 Macrotrachela quadricornifera | reverse complement strand
CCAGCAGGGTAATCTTTATATTGTTGATAGTAACAATTATTGAGTACCAAAATTTAAAATTAATTCAAATTGAAATTCAGATAATGCTGAATCTAAATTTTTTTTTGAACGGTTATTTTCATTATATTTTCTATTATTAAAATGATTCATTGATCTTTTTTTGTTCTTCACGATTTAAAATAAAAGCTGATTAGAAAGTCATTAAATACAAAAAAAAAGAATAAGTGACATATTAATACTATTTTCTTTACAATATGTTTTCAATATATAGGTAGAATTAGTTATGTAGAAACTGTTCATTTATTTTATTTATTCCAATTAGAAATGAAAGGCTATGATTTGTTAATAGTCATTAAATAATATTTTATATGAATGTCGTTTTAAAAATAAAAGTTATATAATGTTTCTGTTCACTTGAGAACACAATCAAACAGTACAATAACGGAGATTGCATGTTGGTGGAGAAGGTAGATAATAGACATAATAATTAAAACAATTAGTTACTGAGACTGTAGCTTGCCAATTACAACTGCCGTAATAATAGAAACATACTACACTTGTCTTCGTTTCTCCTACTCCAGCCGGAAGTGTGTCATTCAGAAAACCTGGATAAGTTGTACCACAAGTATACATTCCTGTAACTGATGTAGCTAATTGAGTACCAGCTGCTCCACTAAATCGAATCCATTTTGAAGTTGAAAATTCTGATTGATCACATAAACTAGTCGTTTGAGTGTAAAGTATATTGCGCGTCATATCAGAGTTGACAATATGATTATAACATTGAGCTGATAGCATAGTTGGAATAGCTAAAACAGAAAAAAAATTATGAAATCTCATTCTTTCTTTTTTTTTAAACCAACATAAACAATAAGTAGAACAATTTGAAAAGTTCTACTTTGTAGAAATCTTTATATGTATCATTACGACAGATGATTCATGCGCGCTTTCTACATTATTGTTTTTGAGTACGCATATTAATGAATTCTAATTTTTGCTTACTTGCATTACAAGTTGTAACACCTAAGCTAATAGGTACGCAAATTGGTTGATTACAACATGTACTAGATAAACAAATACTTGTGTTTGATGAACAAGCAACGTTATCAGTACATGGTTCAAAGAGTGAACAAGAAACTGATGGAGCGCAGAATGTTTGATTATTAAATGGAATCTTATAAGCATAACACTGTGTATTCGCCGATGAACAAGAGTTACTGATGTTATTTCTTGATGGACAAAGTGCAACTGAGCATGAAGCTGACGATCGATTTGTTTGACCTTTGAAAATAAATATAAAATAATATGTTACTTTATCTCTTTTACAAGAAGATTTACTTGCAATTTGTTGAAGAAGATGAAGAACAACAATGATGAATATGGCTTGACGCATTATCATTACCAACTTTGTCTTTTGATTTTATGTTTTAATGCTATAACAAAAATTTGCGTTTGATTTTATAGACAGGTAATGAAGTCGCCTTTATTTACTTTCATATTGAATGAATATAATAATACATATAGTAATTTTGAATATTTATTATAACATTTTCCTGGAAAAAAAACGTATATTTTAGTTCTATAAGTATTTTTGACATGTAATTATTGACATAAAAGAAGGGAAGAAATACGCATATTTTATGAAAACATAATATTGAATGAATAAAAAGAGATTATAATTGACGAAGGCGGTTACTATCAAATCTTTTGTAAATACTGTTATTCTCATTATAACTCATGTCGTCTATTTTTATTATGAATTACATTGCAATTATGCATACCTAGACGTAACCAGGCCGCATTTTTATTATAATAGAACTTATTTATTATTTCATATTATGTTTGAATGAAATATGTGAATTAGATTGTTATGATCAAAATTTTCAAATAAATCTTTTGTAACTTATTTTGCTTATTCATTCTATAGATTGTAAATTTGTTTTTTTTGCGTCTTTCATATTAACATCTAAGTCAAAACTGTTTTGCTAGGTCTTGTAGAATCTTTACACCATACGCATTTATTTGTCTAGTTTCTAGGGTCTGATAACAATTAATCGTTTCTAATTTTTAGAAGATATCAAAGATATTTTGAAAAAATTTCCTTAAAACATGATTATATAGTAAGAAAGAGACAGATAAGTGCAGGCACTGGTATACTGAAAAAGTGTTGAGATGCTTTAATACACATACAAATTTAGATGATAGATAGAGTGTGAGTAATACGATATCAATTCAATCGATAAAGTCGATTTTGACATACTAACAGAGTTTTATAAAATATGAGTAAATTGTGGAAAGTACTCTTCTACACGCAAAAAAATCGAACTTAACAATGTTAAGAAGCTATACATATAAATTTAAACTTCTCTAATCCGGAAATTTTTAGTCAACGTTTGGAAAAAAAACCAAACTTAGTGTCATCAAAAATAGTGAAACTGGAATAGTATTGTTCTCATGTTTCACGCTTGATATTGTTGATAAATTCTAGTTCTTCTGAATTGAGATTTATCGAATTAGATTTATTCATAAGATACATTGTGGAATTCAGACCTGCATTTTCTCTCCCTCAGTCGCTATAGAATGGCTAGTTCGTCAACAACATAAAAATGATTTGCATGTTCTTTGAATCAGTTCGATATTGTATCGCATACGTGGAAGAATATGGATCAAACAATGATTCTTCTCGAAACGACAAACATATTGACCTTTGCTGAGCAATTCATGATATGAAATATTTTGTATTTATTAAAATAATTGAATTAAATGAATAGTAATAAAAACTGCTATAAATAAGTTTGTAGTTTTTTTCCTTAAAGATGGTCCAGAAGTCCTGTCTCGATTTGGATGATTCATTTTTTTATATTAAACACATGCTTGAAAATTTAGCCCTGTAATAAAAAGATGCAGTAAAAAACGCTCTACAAAACGGCCTATGATCGATCTTCCATAATTTCTATAGTAAGAAAATTATAAGCATAGAAATGCACCTCACAAAAAAGAAAAATTAACAATGAATCCGATTCCAGTTTTTTTTTGCATGATTTCTTGTTCTTTAAGTTCCGTAAAATAAATCCTTCTTTTAAATAAAAGCGCCATGAAATTCTCTACAAAATACTACCTAAACTTTAATTTCAGATCTTTAATCAAGACAACTAATCAAATACCACAAGACGCGAAAAATATGAAAATATTGCAAATTCGGGATTTTTTTGACATGAACTTTTTTGTTTGCCTACTATTTTCATGGAGAAACCTTAGCAAAAGTGAGAACTCCTTTTGTGTTTAATACTTTCGAGTGCACTTTCTTGTGGTTCGTAAAAAGAAATTTTAACGTAGATTGTGCACTTGAGAATAAAGTTTCAAAAATTAAAGACCTCCGTTTACGATAATACGCCCCAATAAGAAAGAAAAAATACAGTCGATGGCTGGTTCTCCAGTTAGGCAGAGAAGAGTAATCGTTGCTGATCTAAACAAAACAAATCCAATCGAAAACTCTTGTTTCGATGGAGTTACACGACTATTATTGGACGCAGCATCATACAAACAAGTTCATACTTAATTTTTCTTTTTTGTGAGGTACATTTCTATGCTTATAATTTTCTTACTATAGAAGATCAGTCATAGGCCATTTTTTAGAGCGTCATTAGCTGCATCTTTTTATCACAGTTCCAAACTTTCAAGTATGTGTTTTAATATAAAAAAAATTAATTATCGAAATCGGGACAGGACTTCTGGACCACCCTTTATAAGTAAAATAGAGAAACAAAAAAATAAGAATGTTAACACGATAAAACTTGGAAAAGACTATAGTAAAAGAGAAAAACAAAATATTGTTAAAATAGAATAAAAATAAAGATAAATGTAAAATTGGACTAATTTCAATAATTCATTCTAACTGAATGATACTATTCATTTTTAATGTAGATATACATTTTTCCTATTCTTTTTTACACGTTGCTTTATTCAAGCAAATAAAACAAAATAATAATGAATGATATGAATACGTTTTTATTTCATTTATAGATACTTTGTTTAAGAAATAATAAAGAAAAAAACGATATGAATATCTTCGAACTGATTGTATGCCTTCAACATACTATGCATTTATTAAATAATTATTTTTAAAGATGAAATCTTTGATTTTTTTTCAGGAAGAATTGCTTTAATCTTGAAAAAGATCAAGTAAAATCATTGATAAGACAAGAATTAAGACGAACAGTAGAACGTAAAGAAGTTTCCATCATCAAAAACAAATTATATACAACTCATAAGTTAATATTTTGGTTTAGTAATAGTAGAATAACATGAATAAGAAATATAGATACAATGTTCTGATGGTCATTTTATTTCTACCATTTTCATTTGTAACGGTTACCGATGACATTGGAGTTGTAAGAGATATACGGGATACATGGGTTATGGCTGATATATACAGTGCGTAAAATAATTATTTGGACACCTATGATTTTTTTCTCGATAACTCATTTATTTTTCGTCAAAATCTATCTAATTATACCTTATTTGATAAGGAAAAGATTCTTCTACACATTGGTGTAATTTACGAATGAAAAAAAAGATTGATAAGATTTTAAAATCTCTTCAATACGAGTAGCACCGTGAGTTCTATAGAAAACCTTAAGATTTCATTCTAAAGAAATTGGAAACTCAATTCAAAATACATGATTCGGTAGAGGAACAGAAACTGAATTGAACATTGTCTTTTATTTTGAAAAACATTAAGAAAAAAGTCTTAATTAATAAATATAATTCTGTGTTGCTATAGATCTTCCTTTAATCTGGATTTTTTACAAGGAAAACTACATTGAATATATTTTAGACGACACAGTTTTTTAGGGAGTTACTTTCACTACAAAATGATGTGCTTGAGGGTTTGAGGGTAATGATAGCAAAAATACCACACGTAGTTTGAGATTATTTTTCACAACATATTTTATAAAATATAGTGCATAATCTGAGACGTTTACAACTAATACAATTAGAATCGATCGAAATTTATCTCCAGAATAACTCTTATGAAAAGATGAACTCAAATAAGATGAATATAAGTATTGTACTTCTCACCAAATATCGCTGGTCAAGTGGCAAGATAAGAGACCGGTATCTATTTCAAGTGATTTCTTTTAATCCAAAAACAAACTTAACTACTCGAAAAAAAGAAGATGGTTGGAAACAAATCATCATTTGTTTAAAACTGATATTTCAATACAATTAATATAAAGGTAGTGATGATATGTGTTGTTTGATTTACTGTGAAAAGTCCTTAAGAAAAAATGTTGATGATAAAAATGTCAAAAGTTTTTTTAATGCATCTCAGAAACCTTCATCTGTACTGTCACCGTTCGTATACGCTGTGGCAAAACATATGCTGTACTTTTACATCGTTTGTGTGTTCAATCTGTATTATTATTATTTTCGACATTTTTCTTTCCGTCTTTTTAAAGCATATCGTTTGATCAACGACTCTCTGATTACTCAACTGGCAGAAAAACCAAGTAAAATTGCATCCGTACATTAGTTTATTTCGTTGAAGCAACTCTTTCGAATGTATTCATTTATTAATTGATGATAAAAACTCGCCAAAAACAAAAAATAGAATTATTCACTTTTCCATGAAACAGCGAACTCAAATTCAATAAATGTTACAGACAAATCTTTATCAAGTGAATTACTAGCAGATAGACCTACAGTTGGTTCTAGAGGAAGATGTCGATACTACACCAAAATATTTGCTCCAGTATTTGGCAGCGTAAAAAGCAATTTTTCTGATATTTCTATTCATCGGAAATGAAATAAAAATTGTTTTTCTTGCATTCCCTGAAACATCTCAATGAGATTTGTACTTGATAAACTTTACAAATAAAGTTTCCATTTATCACCAAGTGACGTTCGTCAAGGATGACTCACTTAACTTTCGACTGAATCCTTTCTATCTATTTCGAGAATCATTGATAGATAAATGGTCGATAGATGTGACGCTATAGCCAGCTCAGTTTGAACGAATCTTCCACATTATATGACTTCTAAAACCAAAACTACCAATCTTAAATTCAAAAAATATCAATCACTCACTGTTTTCTCGTAATCGATAACATTTTTTGGCTTCTACGGAGGAAACCTTTTCAGGTGCCCCATCCGATTGAAATGATTTTTTGCTTGTAGATGGTGAATCTTGTCCTAGTGATAACCATAAAAAGATTTGGGCTCTTGTTGAGTTTTGACAAAACTACTAGATTTTCAACATGTCTATTTCCAAAAGATTCCTGTGTAAGACCCAAGGTACGAAAAATCGATTTTTTGAATTTTGGTCCAAAACTCCGCGCATAGAGAGATCTCAACTAGACAAGCTTGCGTAGAAAAATTTAGAAGTTTTAAACAAAGTCTCGCTAAGATATAGAACTTTCAAAGGATCTGGTCGAAAAATCATGAAATTTTCGCCACACTAGAAATGCTATAAAATGAAAGTCCTTGCCACCCAGATTATAAATCTGATTTCCGTTTGTCTAGATTTGATCCCTTTTTTCCATGTTTCGAGTAGGAGGGTACTTGGGTGTAAGACTCAAATCCAGGTACTCCCCTCTACGGGAAATATGGAAAAGAAAGAGATCAAATTTCGACAAACGGAAATCGGATTCATGATCTGGGTATCATTTTTTGACCAGGTCCTTTTAAGTCCTTGTCTATAGAGAGTATATATAACATGCATTTTTTAAAGCATCGTATCTTGGTGAGACTTTGTTCAAAACTTGTAAATTTTTCTACACAAGCTAGTCTAGTTGAGACCTCTGTATGCGCGGAATTTCGGGCCAAAATACAATAAAACGATTTCTCCGTACCTGGGCCTCTCACAGGAATCTTTTCGAAATGGACATATTGAAAATCTGATAGTTTTGCCAGATCTCAATAGAAACTCAAACCCTTTTAGAGTTATTACTAGGACACGATCTACTATCTACAGACAAAAAATCATTGCAATCGAAGTGGAGCATCTGAAAAAATTCCCTCGTGAGTTACACATGATCATGACGAAACGCTTTTGTTCTTATTGACTCGTACCAGATCGAAGAATATGATTACTAAATATCTTTTATTAGAATATTGATTCACTCATACAAGAACATTTATTACTGTCAGACGGTGTGATTCGCTTGCAAGATATTCGTACATTTGCATTTTCCTATTTAATATTAATGAGTCCTAAATTAGAAACATTTAATGATGATAGACATAGACTTATCGATATGTTTTGTTTTATTATTGTCTGTTAGAATCGTTAACTAGGAGAAGTCAATATGTGTAGTCAATATTTCAGTAGGCTCTGTGTCAACTAATATTGTTTATCATCGTCAACAAAAATGGGGTGTAAGATCGCTGCAAATCTTTAAAATTGCTATTTTCGAAAATATGCGACCTATATACTTGTTCTCTTTCATTAGTTCACACAAGTTTAAGGCGCTTAGTATGTTAAAAAAAATACTATATTTTGTGTGTCATGAAGGTACTTTGTAATGTAAAAAGCACTTTACTTCTTGCATCATTATTCAAAAGTTGCCGATCTTTTTCTTGTCTTTTCATTTTGCTAGTAGAAGAAGCTAGGACGAAATTTTTATTTAATCCTATTGAATTCTTACTGAAATTTTTTGTTTTAACTTTTTAAATTTTCAATGTAATTTTTTATATATACTTTCTTCACGTAATCTTATTGTATGCTTATTTAATTAAATTGTTTATATAATTTACAAAAGAAATTATGTAACTACGTAGTATTCATATTATTATTTTCTTCACTTATTCTTATTGCATATTTAGATTTCGTGTTTAATAATAATAACAGAATTATAATAATGATATTTATCTTATTAATATTAATTTGATAGAACATTTTGATGTTATTACCTAGTGGAAAGTAATCATTAAAAAAAATGAAAGAAAACGCATTTACAAAGGCATAAAAACTTGTCTTTTACGTGAAGAACATATTCCACAGTTTAGTGAACCGCGTTCATAAATAGAAAATAATGTTCTTTAGAGAAATGCTTGAGAATGGATTCTTTGAGCTAACGAAAAGCATTTCAGACAACCTAATATCATAGTAAGAAAACAAAGAAGATATCCTTCGGCATTCTCTAAAATGTTGAACGCTTTCATCTGAATTCGACATCAATTTTGATCAAAATTAATAGTTCTCACGCATGACATGCTAAAACTGATGCCAAAAGTGACAACATCTTCTATGAGTTATATCACACGGCTAGAACTTTGATTTAAACAGAAATATCTCGAGTAATAGTTCGAGCTACGGAAAATCGGAGTGCATTTTTGGGTGAAGATTATCGAAGTGTACTAGAATAGATCTCTCAACGAATTAGGTGTGAATTTCGCTCACCTGCGATTGAGGACTCTCTTGTAATGTATGCAAATCTAGGTGATAATAAACAAGAAAATATTCCATTTTTATAGAAAATGATTCTTTTCTAAAAATGTTTTGTTACGAAGGTGAAACGCGTACTTTGCCTTTTTTTTGAGAAATATTTTTCGTTGAGTATATATAACCTATTTTTTTAGTTCGTTTTCATTCGAACAAGAACATGAATTTCATTTTAAGGATACAAATAATAATAATCTTGTCTACGTTTTACTTGAATGAAATTTTTGACTGCGGTACTCTGAGATACTTTGTCAACAGAAATAAATCATTTATACTTATTCAGTATTATATTTCTATTAAAAATGCTCTTGATGAAACGTGTTTCGTTTTTGGATAAATCTATTCTTGAAAGGCTAATATTTAATAGTAATTTGTCTTCGTAAATCATTGCATTAGTATGAACCATTTGCCAATCATTTTAAAAAAAGCTGACTCACATTGTCAGGGCAGTTGCTTCTCAGTTTCAATAATTTTCATAAGATGTTGATTCGCATAGTTTCTTTAATGGTAACTAATAATAATGCCATTCTTTTTTAATCTGATCTAAATAATTTGATTATGTTGTTCATATTGAATCAAGATTCTTACGATATCGAAATGTTTTTATCGATCCAATCACCGATAAGCCATATCGATCAATGTATATTTTCTGTCTCCACATCGAGTACTACGTGGATTGAGCAATGAATTATATCGGATACATTCACATATATGACTTTGAGGGAGATTTACTGCAACATATGACACACGATATTGCCGAATACTTTATCGAGCACGGAAGACGAATTCATCGGGATAATGATTTGGAAGGTACACTTTAGCATTTACATTGGGCAAAGAGATTGTTTCATCAATACGACAAAATGGTACAAGGATTCTCTACAGATAATCTTTAGGCAATAGTCTCAAGTCAAGGAACGAAGATGGTCGACGAACCTAAGAATTCACTTGATGTCGATAGTGAAAACAATGATGATGACGATGATGAAAAAATGGATGAAGCATATGATTAATTCTTCTGTCTTTGTTAATTCAAATGACACTAATGCTCTACTGTTGCTACATGTGAATCTATTTTGTCTGTGAGATTCTTCATATTTTCAGTGTTCTATGTATTGTGGAAATAAATTAATTCATTCATATCATATTATCTTGAAAAAATAATTTGTTTGATTAAATTTTGTACTTAGGGCATTTTAAAAGTACAGACATTTATTAGTAAAGCTTTGCAGAGGAGAGCTAACCAAATTTTTGTTTCAATTCTTATTGAGATTTGTACTCATACTTATTATCCGTGCACAAACAATTTATTTCAAGACAGTTATTGAAGGTTTTCTTTTTGAATAATCTTTGATTAAAACAATCATTATCTTGGTTGTAGTACATCATGTAGTGACACAAGATTCTAAAAACCCTCAGTATTAATATATGATTGAACCTTATCATAACGACTTTTGATGTTGTAAGCAGTAGCTGATGATCTTTGCGTTCTCATTCCATCGATAAATAGTTTTAATAAATTATTGATATAATATTGGTGATTAAAAGTCTTCCATCTTTCCATATTTGTCTCTTTTTTTTAAGAAGTCTTTGATAAATTGTATTGAGAAAATACAGGAAGCATTGTTTTTACGTTTACTGATCGTGTTGGACTGAAGTTGATGATGTCTTTTCGCTTGCAATTCTTTTAGTTCGAAGAATTTGAGCCTATTTCTGTTTGACAAATCTAGAATTTGTCGCTTACTTTGATAACCGAAATAAAACCTTGATTACTTCTTCTCTGCCAAATTTTATGAACAAATCTTGATATTTTTCAAGTGTCCTAAGTACATATATATTCGAGATTCTCGAAGACCTGGTTATATGGTTGAATATCGGGGAACGTAACCTGAAATTACCATTTTGAAGCCGTGAATATAATTATCGTGAGCCAAAGATGATTATCGATTTGTTTTTTTGGGATGGTCTGAAAAATACTCCACTCGGTTCCTGCATTTCTTCATCAATAAAGACGATGTATTCCTAAAGACCATATCTTCACCACACAATTCCAATTTATTGATGTCATCTAATATTTAATTTCTTATTCCAGGATTATTAATCCTTTTTAATTTTTATTCAGATTTTGATATACATGTCTCCAACCTATCAGCATTTTATTGATGAGTGGAGAGGAAAGAATGCGAATGATGACAAGGTCAGCAAAATCTTATCCTATATAATTGTTCGTTTGCCCTAATTGCAAATTGCACATTAGCAAAAATTTTTAATTATAGCAAATAAATGCTTTTTTTGTATCTTGATTATTAAACTGAGAAAGTATTTTTATTACAGAGATAAGTCAAATTAACTTAGCATCAAATAACTTTAGTTAGTATTCAAATTTTATCTAGCAAAAGTCAACTAAATGACGTATTCAAAACTAAAAGTATAATGAGAAATTTTTGGTTGCTATTATTCGACTTATGTTCGAATATTCATTGGCTACTAGTATAATCTTGTACAAAACAGTATTAACATGAACAAGTTTCTCCCACATTTCTCTTTCGAATAAGAAAAGTATTATACTTGGGGTCTAGCTACTGCTCTTGTTCGTCAGATCTTCAAAAATTAGTGAGAGTCATTATCTTTTGATGTCGAGGGAAGTACTGGTTACAAGTGTTAATAAACATACAATGACAAGCAATTAGAATCTTCGTAGTTGCAGCCTTTGACTCTGCACGCCATCTATCACTTTTTTTGTATTGGCTCACATAGGACGTCCAACAAGGTTATCATCATGATTGTGGTGACGTATTCTGTTGTAATAAACAACATGACAATAATTTAGAAAACAGCTATTTTCTTAGTATCATTCGACTTTGGTAAAGTTATTCTTCAATGGTTAGTATTTACTTTTGATTGTTGCCTTCCTAGATCATTATATGAGTACTAACCATTTAATAAGTACTTTAACAAAATTTGACTCATACTTTCATGGCAGTTGTTTATCAGTCTCAAAAGTTTTTGTAAGATATTAACTCGAATAGTTTCTTTAGTGGTTACCAATAGTAATGTCATTTTTTGTTGATCTCATATGAGTCATTCCCAGGAAGTAAAAAAATGAGAAAAGTTGCATGAAAATGATGAAACAGACGTTATTTTTGATGTTTTTCTGTTTTATGCATTAAAATAACAATATGCATCAAACTCATTTTGTGATTTTTTTTATTTTTAACTGATTTTACTCGATAATTTTGATTTTAATCACATTCATTTAATAATTTTAATGAGAATTTTAATTTTATTCGATGAAACTGAAAAACATCAAAAATAATGTCCGGTTCATCATCACACATGCCATTTTTCTCATGCTTTTCACACGAATAACATCGTTTTTTGCCATTTTTTTTATATTCCTTGGATTTTATTATGTTGTTCATATTGGATCAAGATTCTGATTATTTTTAGATAGCAATGGCGAAAGCCCCGGTTGACAAGCCCGAAAATTATGATCCTGAAAAACCGAGTCATATGATCTTTTGGCTCGATGCTCATATCGGCAATCCGAATGAATATACACATTTGAAAAAGGCTTTCGGAAGTAACACTGATCCACGCCATGATACTTGGACTATGCTCACCGACAAGGAATATACCAATATTCTGGCTGACCCAAATCCTGTGCTGATAACGTTCGAAGGTGTAGTGTTTCTCTTGCAGGCATTTACCAAGGAAGACGATTGTCTCGAAGCTTTCGAAAAGCACCAGGACAAACATATCTTCTTCATTACTTCGGGAGCGATGGGAAAAGAAATTGTACCAAAAATTATTGAACGATATCGAAACGTTTTTACCGATCCAATCACCGATAAGCCATATCGATCAGTGTATGTTTTCTGTCTTCACATCGAGTATCACGTGGACTGGGCAATGGATTATATCGACTACATTCACATATTTAATTTTGAAGGAGATTTACTGCAACGTATGACACGCGATATTGCCGAATATTTCGTCGAGCGCGGAAGACGAATTCATCGAGATAATGATTTGGAAGGCGCACTTCAGTGTTTATATTGGGCAAAAAGATTGTTTCATCAATACGACAAAATGGAACAAGGATTCTCCACAGATGATCCTCGACAAATAGTCCCAAGTCAAGGAGCGAAGAAGGTCGACGAACTGATTGCAAAATTCGAAGCCATGTTACCTGAGAAATCACTTGATAGTGATAGAGAAAACAATGATGATGACGATGATGAAAAAGTAGGTGAAGCATGTGATTAATTCTTCTGTCTTAGTTAATTCAAATGACACTAATGCTCTACTGTTACTACATGTGAATCTATTTTGTCTGTGAGATTCTTCATATTTTCAATGTTCTATGTATTATAGAAATAAATAAATTCATTCATATCATCTTATCTTAAGAGAATAACTTGCTTCATCAAATTTATACATACAGTGTTATGTATCGATGATAGGAGTACCTGAGAGTGCAAAATCACATTGCAAATGGGTAAGGATACAAATTTAGGAGTCATTTCGAACTCTTAGGAATCTGATTATTTAACTGAATTGATGGAAATGAAACTTGAAATTGGTATTGAAAGCCATGGGTATAACTGTTCAAAATGCAGATAGCGTTGTGTGGTAATCATATTGAACACCGAAACTTATTGGAGATAATTCACTTTGGGAATGATCCTGTCAAGCATCTTCTAATGTAATTCGGTTCATAAATGGGTCACGGTAAAAGATTAAACTGTGGCTCTTCGAAGAAGATTATAAAAGAATAAAAATGCTAAACGAATTTGCAACGACTATCGAGAGTGAATACTTATATTAAACAAGGATGTCTTCTATCTCCGACTTTGTTTAACGTATACATCGATTATGTCAGGAGCCAAGTGTTCTGGGAAAAGCTTCAGTTGACGGTGCCATTCTAGTTTACAATTTGGAAGAATTATGGTACTCAGGATGCGAAAACAAAACAACGTAAAACTGTTAAGTCTTATATATGCAAACGACATAGTCGTGATGTGTCAAAGTACACAAGATTTCGAAAAAATCATAAAAGTATCAGAAAGAAGCACACAAAATTGTAGTCTAACTATCAACATCAACAAGATAAGTATTATGTCCATGGGGCAATTTAAAAACGCGAAATGTAAGAATATAAGTAAAAAATTAGAATAGTCAAAGCATGTGTGTTACCTGTACTATTGTACGGTTACGAATTATGATGTTTAACAAGTGCTAATTGGTGTTTCTGTCAGTGATCGACTGAGGAATAATTTTGTTCTTCAATTAACTAGTCAACCATCATTGTAAAATATTTGGAGTTCGAATAGGCTATAATGGTTTGATTATGTTAATCGAATGAATAATGATTAAGACCTTCTGATACTATCGAAAAAGACTCTTTGCTTCCTTCAAAGAAGCTTAACGACCACTTCATGATGTGAAATTAAGGTGATGAGATAAAATCTCAAAGAATTTCACTATATTTAAGGTGAAAAACTGGAGATGAGAGGCCTATAATAAAGATAAACGGCGCAAAACTATGAATCATAACGTAAATCAAATGTCAAACAGACGAGGAAATACCTGAGACACTCAAACAAAATAAAGCCAGAATAACCCTATGTCTTTCTTCGATCACATCTGACTAAGTCACATGTGCACATTGTGCTATATGTTGTTTTTTATCTTTTTGTTATGTTCTTATCTTGGTTTTTTTACTTTCAATTTGAAAATAATATAAAAACTCATTCATAGACGTATTCTAAATTCTCTCAGTGCTTGGTAAATGGGTATATTTTTCTTGATTGTTTCACGTACGATGTCGGGAAGAACATTGAAGTCATTGTCGTCTTTTTCTTTTGTTTTAATAATTTGATTGAATCCAGTGCTTTGTTGAGCGTCCTCGTGATAACCTCTCCATTTATTGAAAGCTTCGATTTTTTCTGATTTCCATTTGAGCATACACGGAACAAATCGTTCTTGAATACTTTCACAGTATTTGCTCATGACCGTTTTAGGTTCCCGAATGAGATCGTCTGAATCCTTTAGTAGAGGATGAGTACCAGTAATCATAGTCAAGAAGTCGAATAAGACTTGTAATTCACAATATCCGGCATAGTTGGGAGAATATTGGGTCGTAGTATAAAAATCACCAATGCCACATTTTCCAATAGTAGTGCAACGATAGTCAGATAGGATAGCCTTTTCTGGCGTGCGAATCAAGAACGTATGTTTGCAACGCTGAAGAAAATCTAATGGTAGAAGTGTTGGGTTTTCCGGATGTAACTTGTAGTCAGCTCTTGTTACACGCCTTGCCATCTCTTTGACGAATACTTTTTTCTTCTGCTCATTTTCGATCTTGAGAATTTGGTTGACGACATCAGAAAAGGTTATATTGGCATCCTTGTGTCTTGCACGTTCTTCCTCACTGAAACGATCTGAAACACGTTCAGGACCAAAAAATTAGGGTTCGGTAAAGGGTTCGTGGAAACAAACATAATCGTCGCGTTGCATGAAAGCACGTTCAAATGCAGTTGAGACCGAACGCGCATGACACCAAAGGAGTACGATTTATGATTTCATTGTGTGAGTATACACGATCCGTTAAAGCCAAGCAAGTGCTAAACAGATACCTAAGCAACGAATGAATAGTAATTTAATTAAGTATAACGCAAAAAGATAACATATCTTATGAGAGAAAAGTGCAAAAGCAATTTCATATTTCTTTTATGATTCACTTATAAAAAGATACAGCACTGCATAAGAGAAACACGTAAAAGAACTGCAAACAACCTGTACGCTAGGTTTTATATTGGCTTTCACTTCACCTTTATTGTACATTGAACTATCTTAACACGTTCGGAGCGATGGAGTCATCAACAAATCGCAGCATGTTTTAAAGCGAATGGTTGATCAAGAATAAACCATCGTACTTGACATTTCACATCTTCATGTCTAAAGACGTTTCATTAAACTATAATATATACTATAAGACACAGCGTGAGAAGGTCTGGATTTTCATAGTAAAGTTTATTTTAATTGTGTAGTTTTTGTTTTCAAAAAATGTAAAACTCCTGATATGATTTCGTAAGAAAAAAAAACAAAATATACCACAAGATACGGTGTGATATACTCTAAAATACCCATAGTAAAGTAAAATTCTGTGCAATCAATTTTCGTAACCTTAAGGATGCTTCGATGCATTATATTGATTTTCGGGAGATTTATTTTTAAGCACATAAATAAGCATCAATTTATTAAAAGCAGCTACAATGGGCAGAACCAACATATTAATTTTCGTGACACCTTTAGTAAGAGAAGTGCTCTATGTCTGTGTTTTTACCCCCACCCACAATTGAATGAAAATTGGTTTCTTGAAAATTATTTTCCGATTTCCCATTGATGAATTTTCAGCAAATTACGATGATACATCGTATGATATTAAAGCTATGAAAAACTGTTCAGAAGTTAATTTTGAAAAAAAATATATCTTGATACAGTTTGTTTACAGATTTGTCACTCTTAGAAAAACAGTTTTTTTTATTATTAATTTTTAAAATAGATGGTTCAAAATCTAGCTCGATCTGATTGTCATGTTATACCTCATTTATATGGTGATATTTTAAATGATATTTGCGTGGGTCTTATTAGTAATTTAAGTTTAATATCAAGTGATAATATTCGTAAAAATGGTATAACACTTGATATTACTGAACAAGATAAAGCTAATCTAATAGCATTACTTTAAAGTATACTGTTACAATATTATAGAATTAATGTGTTTGATAAAGCAAAGATAATTGAAAATGTTTCGTTTCATACAATCAACGATGAAAAGGTTGGTGGAATCTAATTAAATTTTTTGATATATAGCTTTCAATCATTACTTTACATAGTATATTGAATATAGGTTCCTTGTGCCGTGATTAAAGCAGTGTTTTCAAATAGAAATGAAAGAGTAACAATGACTTTTTATGAAAACTCATTTTAATAAAAGTCTTAACAATAATGTTCGAGGGAACATCATATTATTTCATCATCCACCCTCGATGCTATATATATCTTTGTCTTTTCTTCGTGTCCACTGTTAGCTGACATATATGTTATCTCTTTCGATTGTACGTTATCCTATATTGTTATACCTCGATGATTTTCCCTCTTTCTGTCCACACACATATACGTGTGTTTATAAAGGGATTTAATCATTTTTTATTATTAAATAAACATGTTTATTGCAGGGATCCGAGCTAACACTGGGTAAGAGTCTTTTTAACACTTAGCTGCAACGGGAAGCCAATTTGAGCACTTTTTGAAAATACTGGAGGACCTCATGAACGATATGGATATGACTTATGCACTATAGAAGATTTTTTTATGTAACCAAGAATACAAAACATTCCAAGACTTAGAGAAGTCAAAACAAATTGCATTAAAATGTTCTATTTTAATTTTCATTGATTAAAATGGAAATTTTCATTGATCGAATCCCATGCTTTTGATTTTTAACTATATGCATATCGTGATTCGGATATTTAATCAAAAGCATGCAATGAAATTGATGAAAATGAAGCATATTTATTTTTATGTCCATTTTGTCATTTGAAATGTCATTTTTTTCAAAGCCTTTTTTTTTGTTCATAAAAGCTTCTTCACAGAGCAACAATTATAATACAATATAGCAACACATGGCTAATGCACCAACAAATGGTACGATCAAATGGTCGGAACACTTGGCCAATGAATATGCCAAACAAAAGTGGTCTTGTAAAAAGAAAATGGCGAACATTCAAGTTTCATTCGATAAAATTCATTATCCATCCAATACAACAAGAGTATCTCACTCCCTGATCTATTTTAGAAAAACACAAAGGTTCAAAAGATAGCTTCTGCAGAAAAGGCAAATGGCTTATTTTGAAAATGAATAATATAAATGACAAAAAAAATGTATTTTTCCGCTACAACTAACTTAGTTTAATGAAGTGAATAGCATTAATTCGAAAAAAATCAGAGTAATTGTATTATTTATATTAAAATATTCTGTTTCGTCAAATTCATTCCATTATTTTGATGAATATTTTTAAAACATCGTTTAAAATGATTTTTGTTCAGTTCTTTTCAAAACTGAGTGATATAAATGAAATTACTTTCATAGATTTGGAACTACTCTCGATAGCCATGCATCTGTCTCTGAGAGCCAATGCCTGGAACAATGGCAAGTAATAGAAATAAAACATTTATTGAATGTATTCGTTCAACAATTTCCGTCAATCTATGTCGTTCGCAATCATACACAAGTGATTCATAGTCTTGAACACGTATCGATAACCATTGTCAACTGCGAACTACTTCAAAATTCTTCGACATTTTCATTTGAACGTATCTTGGGTAATATATTTCGACTACACATCCATTTTAGGGACCATTATTTCATCAGTTCATGGAACTTGTATGCACCCACAAGAAATTAAAAACAATATTACTCTTATTCGTCTTGCAACAGCTGATATTGAACGAGAGGATTACAATGAGCAGTTAAAGTTATTCTAAACAGAAATTGGTAGATTCAAAAAAGAACAATGTCTTGCAACCATCGTAAAATCCTCGTTCAGAACCATTCGTTTGTCTGCTATTAGTCAATAGGATGAAAATGAAAATTTATCTATTCAATAGCTGTTCAATTATAAAATGTCTCATCTATTTTATAAAGTTTTCTTTGTAGACAAGGCTAAACTTACTGTATCAGATGGCAGAATGTTTGATGATGGTTGTGTTGCTATTAAAGATCGTTATAATACTTTAAAAGTTGGCTTTCTTCGTGCTATCAAGCATAGTAAGAGTTCAAACATAAACACAGCGATCTACATACAAAAGCTCATCATCCAGAAATGTCTTTTAATAAAAAAGATCAGTTAGTGTAAAAACTAAGTTATCTAATATATCGAATAAACCAAAATATTTCCAACATGTTTTATTTCGCACATATCTCGACGTGAGTAAATGATAAAATCTGGAGTTTTTTTTTACTATGTCGTGAAAAGCTTGACAAAACTCTATAAAAACTTCCCATTGACTATGTGACAGAGCATTAGCACAAATTGATAGAGATTCGTTATTACAATTTTTTAGAACTTTTCACGGCGCCTCTTTAAAAAAATTTAAATTTTTTTTTATTTACCTACACTGAGAGATGTGCGAAATAAAGCATCTTGGAAACATTTTTGTACATCATGTATTTCTGATTTTCTTTTTGATTCCTTACTTGATTGGGTTGAATGGGGTGTTAAAGACATATTGCTGGAATGAACGGATGATTTTCAAAACGTGATTTCTGCCATTGGAGTAAGCCAAGTTGAAATCAGCTTTGTAGTGAATTTATTAGGAAACTATTCGAATCCTAACCTAAGATATTGTATAGCATATGTGAAAGACTAACTTTAGAAATTGGTTTAAATGAAAAGAAATTTTCAAGTTTGCATATAGATATGATTCGCAAGATTATACAGTTGAAAATTGAAAAACTGGAAGTAAAATAATGACAAGAAGAAAAATTTATGTAACACTGAAGTTAAAAATTGGAAATTTGTTTTTGCATTAAAATAGATTTTCAAGTGCGATACTAATTTAAAATTTGCGTGCATATGATAAATACTTTGTAACAACTTCGATCTTAAAATGAATAGTAACGATACAATGTCCATGAGCGTAAAAAAGAACTAATTAAGATCATGTCTGGATTTAAAAACAATATTAATCGATGTTTTAAGAGTATCGACAAGAAAAATAAGCTCTTCTTCGGTAATTGTAAACGGTGGAGCAATCAAAAGATGATCACCATGAATGCCGTCAGCGGTACCTTTTGAGCAAGGATAAATGATAACTATAAAGAAAAAGAATTTGATAATCAAGATTTCAAATGACTAAATACTTACGTCCACGCTCCATACATTCTTTGAAAATGGAATCAATGAATAAACAAGTCGGTGCATACATCTCTTTCGTCTGTTTGTCTTTGATGAATTCTATTGCCCAGAACAAACCACGTCCACTAATGAATGACAAAGAACAAGATCATATAAATAATGATGTGTTTAAATCTTGATAAACAAATTGTGGATTGCCTCAAATATCGAACATTTCGCAATGTAAAATTTCAGTAAAAAAAGGCTGAAGATATGCATTCCATGAAAAACTGACTTTTTAATTCAGATTTTCGAATAATCAATAATTTCGTATGTCCATCCGAACGAATTATGAAGTATACGAGTTTTAAAATTAGGACACAGAATATAAACTTCTTGTTGATTGGCAACTAAAAATATCCTAAGTTTCTATAGAAAGTGCCTTACTGATCACAGATCATTCAAGTGGTTTATGAAGAATTTGTAACCTATGTGGATTAATATAAATAAATTAATACCAGGGCTGAGATTGTCTTTAGTCAATAATATACTTCATATTAGAAGCGTAAGATAATTATTGCTATATTGTAGAAAAGATAGCTGCATAATCAATTTACTGTATATTTTTGTACAGTATACTTTTTAATCTAAAACTTTAAACCAGAGGAAAAATTTCAGTTAACTTTTTATTAAGTTTTTTTCACATATTCACAATTCATTTCGTACTACATCAGTTATATAAGTATCAACAGATGAGCAATATACGTATTAGGCTAAGTAAACTGTACAGATACAAAAATATGTCTTTCTTTCAATAGTGGTAACAATGACGCTGTAAAATGTATTTTTAATATTATCACAATGACCCAATATTATCTGACTCCTATTGGCAACAGTCATTTCTGTCAAAAAATTATTTTACTTTAAGTATTGCTTTCTAAATTTCTGCTGCTCAGTTTTTTTACTTTCGAAATTCTTACAGTGGCATCATACCTGATAATAAGAAAAAAATTCTAAAAACTAACCGAATATCACCAACATGTGGATGATCGCCTAATTGTTCCTTGAGTATCTTTTCTAGAAAGAGTCCACGTTGGTAACATTGTTCGATCAATCCATCTTCCTTGATCACTTTGAGAATTTCTAATGTTGCTCTACATCCTACAGCATGTGATTGATAGCTGAATACATTATTGAATGAGCCTGATCCAGCAGCAAAGACATCGACAACTTTGGTTGACATGAGCATTGCCGCGAGAGGAGCATAGCCACCACCAAGTCCCTTTCCATTCAGTTGAATATCAGGTGGAGATGACAAATCTTCCCAATGCCATGCATGCATTTTGCCTGTTCGACCTATACCACACATGATCTCATCAAGAACAAAAAGGGCACCATGTCGATCACACACTTCACGCATTGCCTTGAAATAGCCAGGCACTGCTGGAGTGCAACCACTTGTGGCACCAACGACTGAATGTGAAGAAATAAATTATAGTTTATATATCATATAGATCTAACGTACCTGTTTCAGCAAAAAAAGCTGCCACCGTTTGAGGACCAAGTTCTTGAAACTTGGCCTCTAATTCATCAGTAAGACGTTTCACATAGGCTTCATCCGATTCATTAGCTAATTTGTAATGATAAGCAAAGCAAGGTGAGACATGATGAAAATTAGATGAAAAACACGGTAGATAAGGAGTACAACGTGTTTTATTACTGGACAGACCAAGTGCACCAAGTGTATTACCATGATAAGTTTGTTGACGAGCAATAAAATTAATTCTTTCAGGCTGCTTATTTTCCAAATGATACTGTCGAACAAGTTTAATCGCTGATTCTATCGCTTCCTATTAGAAATAAGTTTCAATTCAGAAAAAGTAAAAAATCAACTTACAGATCCGCCAGAAAAAAATATTGCTTTGGCCATGCCACTTGATTGAATGAGTTCATTAGCTAACTCTTCAGTTGCCTGAATAAAAAACAGTCTGATTGATTCATAGCAAATTGCGGATCCAATTCAGTTTAAAGGAAAAAACTATTCGGATATTGCTAACGATTTCTATGTACATGTTCTGTAACAGATGCGAAAATTCTCAATCCAACGAGCTTCAAAAGACACATTCGATTGTTTATCTAGGTTTCTAATGTACATGTGTCCAAATCACTGAAAAAGTTTTATATGACTTTATAAAATTTTGCACTGTTACATGTTTAATAATTGATAAATTGAATTTTACAATAGAGTAGCCGATTTTAACATTCTTTTCCATACTAAACACGATGTTTTTCTCAATACGATTAATATTATACTAATGTCGGATTTTTTTTATAGTGTTAATGACTGTTTGTTGAATAACTTTTCAACGATTCAACTTAGAGAGGTCGGACTTTCGCCACTTGAAAGAGCAAGTCGAGGGACGTCGATGTATATAAAATCCGTTTGGTCCACAACTCTTATATATGTTTGTTTGGAATCAAGAATCTTATCGATTGTCTATTTTCATGAGTTTTCATCACAAGTTAATATCAAATTACACCAAAATGTAGCCAAAATAGGCATGTATTTACGCTAAAAAGTGTCATATCTTTGCACTTCATTTTTGACTTTTCTTACTACATTTTAATGTGAAGATATGACAGTATTAACATAAATACATGCCGATTTTGGGTACATTTTGGTGTAATTTCATATTAACTTGTGATGAAAACTCATGAAAATAGACAATCGATAAGATTCTCGATTCTAAACAACCATATATATGAGTTGTGAACCAAACGGATTTTATATACATCAACGTCCCTCGACTTGCTCTTTCTAGTGGCGAAAGCCTGACCTCTCTAACTTAAATCGTTGAAAAGTTATTCAACAAACAGTTGTTAACAGTATAAAAGAAATCCGACATTAGTAGATATTTACTGGCAGTGACTAAATTTGAAAAAAACAAGCTGATCTCAATATTTCTAGAAGTACACTACATGAATACATGTTTAAGAATTTAAAACTTAGGGTATGAGAGTAAAAAGAAATTCTAAGAAGTTTTGTGCAGAAGTGATTTACGAAATTCTATGCCAAAATCAAATGGAAGCACCCCAAGATAAGTTTAGTATTGTCCGTCAAAGACAGCTATTATGGATTCTTGGTAATGTATTCTCTCTTTTGGAACATGATGCGAAAGGAAAAGTTCATAGAATAAAAAAAGTATGGATTTAACTTACTTTATTACTGAAAACTCCAGAAAAAACATAATCAACAGTTTGCAATTGATCGTGAATAGCCGCAATGACACGCTTATTTCCATGGCCTATGCTTGATACAGCAGCACCACAACTGCCATTAAGTAACTTACGGCCATCCTTAACATAAATGTAATTACCTTCTGTCCGCACAGCTTGCAACGCTTCACTATGAAGAAAACGGTGGAAAATATTTGAAGAAGTCGTGATGTTTGATATGTCTGTTGGAGTGACAATCATTGTAAAGTAATGAGACAGTTGTTTTTTATAAATGTCTCCTTCTACATTATTCAATGATTTTTTAATAAATCTATTCAGACATACCTTAACTTGTAACAACGTGTGTTATTTCGTATTACCGACAAATTCGGCAAAGAATAATAATCATGATGATACAAGGTAGAATCGTGTTTTTTGCTTAGCGCATCTTTCGTTCTTATCTTCGTACAAAGGTCGACCAAATATGCGTGGTATTACTTACCATTTTTTTTTATTCGAACTACCTTTGTCACTCTGTCAATATAGTTTGTGAGATAGGGGTCTTCACTTTCTTTTTTTTGTCGTCAACAGTAATCAATACTGACGAGTATAAATAAACAAGTAATTATTTAAGATTTTATATAGGAGAAATGTCTTAACGTTATGGATAGACTCAGAACAACTCACAACTGATAATTTCAGATCAGATGAATTGATGAATTGTTAAAACAGTTCTTTCGCTAATAACTGACCAGCTGAAAGTTGACAAACTCATATAAAATTCTTAAATATAGAAAATTAGCGAATGAATCTATGTGGACTTCATGACAGAGATGGTGTTATACATGATATTCACCATTTTGTATCTCCTAATGATTTTTACGGATAGATTCGTTTCGATTGATTTGTTTGTCCATCATCAGAATGAAATATTCACACTTTCGTTATACAGTGTACATTTTATAGTTCTTTTTTTAGTCAATAATACAATTCCATATCATGTGGGAAAGATATCACTATGCTACACAATTTAAAATGATAGTGACGAGGAAGAAGAAAAAACAAACGATATATTTAAGAATAAAAGTTTTTCATCTTTCATCTACATAAAACATTGATGTCAAGATATCTCAGCATGTTTTCCTATACTAAATCGAAGCGATTGATTTTAAGATTCCTGAATTGTGGTTCAATGCCCTTACGAAAGCGATTCTTAATCTTTCGTTGCCAGTACATCGATAAACAATTTAGATAGAAAAGAATATATCAAGTATTTGTCGTATCTTATGATTAGATTCAAGCAGATCCCAAGACATTGACGAAGATTTAAGCGATGTTTTCATAAGACTATCAGAAAAACCTGTTTTTCGTTATATGGCGGTGTAAGTTTACTCTGTAGATCCATCTAAAAAGTATGTCTTATGGAACGAACATTTAAAAATGCAATTGTAGGTTTTAAGGTAAAATTTTCTTGCTTCCCCTTTCTCATCTACTTCTTGTAAGCAGATCACATTACAGAAAGTTGTCAATGAATACCAATAGGTATGATATAAAGATTAGTTGCTATGTTTGTTTAGCCGTACTATTTTTCATTTATGAAACTATTTTTATGTTATTTACATTCTATTTTATAATAATACATTGTAATAATGAAGAAGAAGGAACAAAGATTATTATTAATGGATTATTAACTGATATGATTAGAGAAGTTTTGTTGAGACGCTCAAAACACCTTGCAAAACTAAATAGAGAATCTGTACGTCGATGTCGAGAACAGAAACAAAAATAGAGCGCAACACATTGGTTAAATAATGCTCACGATGAACAGTTGTAGTAATGATGTGAAAAGATTAATCTTTTTTGTTAGATTTAATAAATATCCTACGAAGAAACATAAATTGTCAAAAATTATCTATAGAGCACTTAGTAGTTTTCATTGTCTATTCTATGCAGCTACTCATAAGTGCTCATAATCTTTTCTACAGGGTATCTATAGGTCATCAAGGCTTCTTTGATGCAATTATCCATACGTCCGAACACCCAAGCCTGTGGGTTAACTTATAAGTTTTTAAGAGCTATTCTATATGGGTACGATAGTCCCTCACGACCTATTTGATGGAATACCCATAAACTTCAAGCACTTTCCATATGCAATACCAGTGAATCATAAACGGGTCTCCAGATTCGTTATCGCTAACTTCTTAAGCACTATCTTCAGGCAGTTTTAATTACTGTTGCAGAGCTATCTTGTAAAGGATACTTGAATGTTGTTAACTGTTCACCAGATATCTACTTTAGTCGTTATAGATTTTGAAAAGGTTTTCTGCGCAGCACGCAAAACTGATAATTGCTTGCTTGAACTTTCCTCTAACAATCGGAAGGTTTACACTGATAAACGAACTGATTGATCTTATTTCGGTGAAATGAAAGTTGCAGCTAGTAAAATGAAAAATTCAAAATATTGCATGCTGATACCACATCTAGAACAAATTGCTTGAATTTCAAAGTATGTGAAATTTAGATATAAAAATGAATCCGGTAAGGTTTTTTTCCACTATTATAAGGAGAAAATAGTGCTGTTTGAGCCGATGATGTAGGAACTCTCTCTTTTATATGATGCGAATAACTCTATGACCCTTACAATCATGCAGAAAACTTTTCCTGTTGCATTTTTATAGCAGTATCCGAATTCCGCGAATTTTGAACTTTTGAGGAACTCTGAATCTAAAACACAATTGTAAATAACAGAAGAGTCACTTCATGAAGCATAACAGGAATTAAATTGTAGAGCAGTGGTCAATCCTATGGCTTCATAGAATTCAAGGAATATAAAGAATCTCTGAAACTCAAGACAATCCATAGGATCCAAAGAACTTAAGGAATTCACAGAATCTGAGAAACACAAACATGTATCTTGCTTCTTTAGTCAAATTCTCGATGGTACAAGAACTTGATATTAAACAAAATGTGAACAGTATCATAGGACGTTATATAATTTTCCATATGTTACTGTTCTTTCATATATAACGTTGTTGGTAGTCACAGAATTCGTTGCAGACATATCGTCGCTTGGACATTTAGTTGCACGACAAATTATCGCAAACAGTTCATTACAATGAAAAAGAAAATTTTTTGTACATATTATTTGTCCTTTTAATTATATAATTAACTCTTGGCGACGAATTGTTCAGCTTCCAACAATATCACCCATAGAAAAGCAGAAACATATGAAAGATTATATAACGTCTTATGGGACTGCTCATACATTGTTCAATATCAAGTCTTTGTACCATTCAGAATTTGACCAAGGAAACAAGATAACTGTTTGTGTCTCTTGGATTTCGTGAGTACCTTCAGTTCTTATATCCTATGGATTGTCTTGATTTCCGTAGATTTCTTAGGCTTTCTTTTTGTGATTGTCATTGATTTTTGGATTCACAGAATGCGGACAGATCTGTTTAATTTGTTATTTCATTAATAACATCTGTCATTTCATCAGAATCCGATCGATCAATTCGTTTATTGGTACTAATCATCTACTTCATGAGAAGTGTTATGCTGAGAGAATTGCGACTAACAAACTCAGGTCAACATTGAATTTCTTATCAAACAAAAAAACAGTTCCATACTCGCCGCATGAAAGCTCCAGCTCCACACCTTGTAAAAATCCAGTCGGATAGTTGTTAGGCAACTCTTAAGCAATTATTAGTAGTCTTTGAGAGCTGACAGATACTTCAATAGGATATAGATTCTGATTGTGAGAATTTTTTTTGTCTTGCTTGTTTGGATGAGAAGCACCACGCTATGCAATAAATTATTTTAATAATAAAGGAGACAGCGAATGATACATTATGTGTGACTTTCTGTATCAGAAAAAAGTGAGAAAAACGTTTTTTTTTTCTATTAAGGTTCTTGTTAAAATTTATTTGGACCAACTGGTGGTTGTTCTTATGATGAATGTGTTAAATATTTCATTTTCTTTTATTTTGTTCTCTTATCTACCAGAGAATATCAAGGATAGTCAAACAAAAAGGGTAACTGATAGAATGTCAAAAGTAATTTGGAGTGTATGCTAGTGGTAGATACTTCATCCGTTCGTTCTAACAGCATTTTGTATTGACCGTGGTAGGAATAAATAAAGAAGCTTTTCTTATCGTTCTGTCAAAAAGAAAATGGTTGTGAATTATTTTACCTTTCTATTTAACGCATATACTTTATGGCCAGAAGACATTTATATATATGGGGTTGGCCAGTCTGGCCGGATACCCCAACTTATTTTTCATTGTATAGTTTCTATTCATAGACCAAAACTTATGATTTTTTTACCAGTTATAGTGCTAATAAAGAGCTAATAATCTGCTATAGTTTTGACTGTATACCTGATTGAAAGTGAAAGAAACAGATGACATTCTGAGGTCTTTCGTAAAAATACGCTCTCATAAAGTGATATGGAATGAAGATACTTGAGTAACTTAGTTTTTAAAAAAGGATTATAATTGAAACTATAGCAGATTATTAGCTCTTTATTAGTACTATAACTGGTAAAAAAAACATAATAAGTTTTGGTTTATGAATAGAAGCTATACAATGAAAAAGAAGTTGGGGAATCCGGTCAGACTGGCCAACCCTATATATATATATATGAATGAAAGAAGTGTAACTGTTAATATCTTTTTAATAACATTTTATAATAGATTGTTAAAGGCTTTATTCGACCCCATTTTCTAGTCCGACATTCTTGGTTGTAATCTTATATAGTTCATAACATTGCTTACGCAAATAAAAGTATCAGAAAGTTCAGATCGTACTTCAATTCCATAACTTATATCGTTTTACGTATTTATTCTTTTTTGTTTTAGTTCAATTGAATAACAAATGGGTAATGATACTATCGCGGAAATTAATTTTTTTAGTCATACTGTAGACGGTTCTGCTCCATGGATGGAAGCAACTCCTCAATCCGGTTATCTCAAAACAAATTATGAGCGAACACCAGTCAAGGTGACCATTCATGATTTGCGAGGCCAAGAAAACAGTTTTGATCTTGATAAAAATGGTTTTGAAATAATTAAATATACTGGAAACGTTCATGATGAATTTGAGGATAATAGTGAAATGCACCGATGTTATTATGAAGACATTGGTAACATACTGAAAAAGCGTCTGAATGCTTCTCGTGTAATCGTTCTCAACCATATTACACGTTTTCGAGGACCGCCACATGACGATAAATGCAATCTGACCCACAAAAATCCTGTCTTTTATCCACATGTGGATCATAATCCTTCTTCGGCTCACTTTCATCTAACAAAAGTACTTAGTGAAGAAGAGGCTAAAAAGGCTTTACAATACCGTTTTCAAATTATTAACGTTTGGCGCCCATTAGGTCCAAATCCCATAACAAATAACCCTTTGACTATTTGTGATTACCGCTCGTTAGATGTCGAAAATGATCTTCATGTGTCAGAAGTTCGTAATTCTAGGGTTACTCTTGCAATTTACATGATCTCGCACAACAGTCAAGATGCTCAAAAGTGGTATTATTTGAGTCAAATGAGATCAGACGAAATGTTTGTTTTCAAAATCTTCGATAGTAATCCTAATGTTGCCCAGTTTGGTGCTCATACAGCTTTTGTCAACGAAAATGTACCATCCACGAATGTCGAACAAATGAGTATTGAATTGCGATGTCTTGTTCTTTACGATCAATAAAAATTAGCTTGGACATTGTCTCAAAATAGAATTTTCTAATTTTTGTCATACTTGAAGTTTTGATGTGCACATGTAATTTCGATGTGATTCTAGGAATGTTTATATGAATTCTTGAAAATAAAATTTTCGATTCTCTGATTCTTCTTGATGTTTTCATACAGAAATAAAAAAAAAGCGTTGACATCAAACTTTGATTAAAAAAACTGTTGAGAATGATATTCCTTTGACTAAGAGAAGGGTCATATGGGATAAAATGAGTTTGTCTACATGTTTGCGGCAGGCCAAAGGTCAAAAAAAAATGTTCTTAAGAAAACTCATCAGAGAACTATACCTTTAAAAAATTCAATGCTTGACGTTTGACCAAAGGTTTTTGAAGTGAGGAAATCAAATAACAGCATTATTTCTTAAGAATTTTCGAGTAAATTTTTTGTTAGAAAGAGCTTTTGTAAAAAAATATTGTTTTCCTTGACTAAAGGAAGGACATACAAAAGAAAAATGCGTTTTTTTCAATTAACAGCCGAAGAGCATTATCGAGCATTGCTACTTGCTTGCTTGTACAGATAGTTTCGAAATTATTTCTATATTTGTTTCAGTGTATGTACGGATAAAAGTTAATTTTCATCGCATCAAAAATCGGCAGGTAGTTTTCATGTAAGACCAACTGTTCATTACTCGGAAAATATAGGTTCAACTTCGATAATCCTTTTCGAGTGCATTTTTATACAAATCGAACCACAGCACTGTGAATATTTGATAAAAATTTTGGATGTATAACAAATGAAAACTTATTTTCTCTTTCTTCAAAAATTTACATTTAATTCATCCATCTCTACAGTTCAAACTTAGTTTCAGTTTTGATATTATTTGAAATACAACATACATACAAAAATCGAAAAAAACATAGTTTGATCAATATTATGAAATGAATTTTTTTATCTTGAACTTGAGTGTATTCAATGTTAATAATATATTTCAGTGGTTGTTGATGACAAAAACGAATCTGTAACCAAGGTCTTTGTTGGGATACAGAAATAACTTGTATCCTTATTTCGTCATTGAATGTATTAAATATATTTGGATCATGCCAATATATGAATGATGAATATAATGCTAACGGTGGAAATATGAGATCGACTTCATCGTGTAATTGTGTATATCTAAATAAATAATCAACTGTTGATAAAATCATTAAATTATAAAGCATTTAAGAGGATGATATTCGTTGTCGAATAATTTCACTTCGATGATTAGTTATGCATATATGTTGATCGGGTATGCCGACAGATTCATAGGCCATATAGTCCTAAATATGAAAAAAATCGAATATCAATATAAAGGTTTTTATCAAATTATAAAATTTACACTCTGTCGATTACCAAAACCAGCATAAAATATTTGACGATTAGTATCGAAAAGTTCAGCCACCGAATTTAGGCATGCAATTTTGAATTCATATGATCTTCTAAGAATAATTTCACGATAAAGTGCGAACATAATTGGATCAGGCGAAAGTAATAATGGTCCCAATGGCAGACGACAATTGGATTGATTAATACTACGTAAAAGTGTTCTTGTCCAATAACTTTGACCAATTGAACGAGCTGATAGATATATGATTTGATAACCATTATTTTGAATTCCATTAAGAAGTTTTGTGATTCCATCATGCCACCAATCCAGACCAAATAATGGTAATATATGACCGAATACATCTGATCTAAAATATTTGATATTATTCTCGTTGTGACATAAAAACATTTGTCTGTTTTCTTTTTATCTTCAAACTTACTTTGTTATTATACCATCAATATCGACAATAACAAATTTGATAGAATGATCGAAAAAGAAAATGTTTGATTCAATTATTTCTTGTTGTCCAAATATGGTTTCGATACTAAATTTTATATGATTGAGACCAGGATTAAGTCCCAATTCTTGGAGTTTATTAGAATTGAGTTTTCTTCGATTAAACATCTATATCATAGATTCATTCAATGAATTCATCAATTCAAATCACATATACATACATCGGTTGCATTGATGAACACTGCTTCATCTGCCTCATTCAATTCCATTGAAATATCGTCTCTATCACAATTATTAATTGTTATTCGAATCTGAATAGTCATTTATTTTGTATAGATTAAATTTAATTCATTCAACGTACCATTGAACTCGACCTAAACGCCACGGTTAATGGACTAAATTGAACAAAGAATGGACTACATTGAAGGGAATTATCTTCTCGTTTTATGACGATCACATCAATAGCACCTTGAATAAACAAGAAAATATGAGGATGTTTATTCAATAATCGTCATTTTTACCAGATAATGATAATGAAACAGTATTGAAGCATACAGATCTGACCCGATCCCAGATTGAAATCAATGATGATGGTGATGTCATAATCTATTAGAAAAGATATTATCAAATAATGTTGGTTGATTAAAAACGAGTTCCATATCAATGAACTCTAGGAAAATACAAAATTAACAGTTGAATAGTGCATTGAAATAAAACGACATTTACTAGCCATCTCATGATTAACTGTAATTTCATTATTAAAGTTTAAATTTTGTAAGAAAGAAACAGTGATATACTAACGAGTTCTATGTTGATTATTAGATATACACCAACTTCTATTGAAAGTACCCTAGTGAAACATCTTGTAACCAAGATCTTGGCCAAGATCTTGGGTACAGAAATGTAAAACTATCTTGGAAATTTAGGTACAAGATTTTCGTATTATCTTGTACCAAGATCTTTGACTAGATCTTAGGTACAGATTCTTAAGATCTTGGTAACAGATTTTCAAGATCTGACATTTAATATCTTGCCTTTTGTAGTTAGTTTCTACCGGTACTAGGTACAAATAATTATACCATAAAAAGCAGTAATCAAGATTTAAAAGTTCTTGACGCAATATGTTGCTTTATGATTTTTGTTTAATACGTAGAAAAAGTTTATTTGAACATATAAAAAAGTATTAATTTATAATGATAAACATTAGTAACAGCAAAAATGCAATATTAAAAAACAAGATTTCATTTACACAAATAGTCCTATAAATATAAAAAATAAACAATCTACAAAAATTAGGTGGAAAAATTTACAAGTTTTAATAACAAAAAAATGATAAAAATAGTTAATTAACCCTATCACCACGATTCTATTTCCATAGAAAGTAACATCTCTAAATTCGTTTTATTACAAAACAAAATGTACCACAAGATGCAGCGTGAAACGCTGCACAATTTACATCGTAAAGCTTATTTCGATTGTATACCTTTTGTATGCAAAAAAAAGCAAAACTGTATGGGACCAATTGTTGAGGTTGCAAAAATTGATCGCACAGAATTTTGCTTTTTTTGAAAAGAAAAGGTATACTATCGTAATAAGCTTTACAATGTAGATTGTAGAGCGCTTCACGCTGCATCTTGTAGTATATTTTATTTTTCCTTACGAAACCATATTCGATGATAAAAAGATCAAATAAGAAACATGAAATTTCACATTCGTGTAGAAAAAAATGATGTTTTCCTAACCTAGAAAACAAGTCAGACAGAGTTTTATATTCTTTCAAAACAAAAGTTAGACAATTAAAATAAGCTTTACTATGAGGATTGTAGCGCTTTTCATGCTGCGTCTTATGGTTTACCAGGTTTTCTTAATAAAACGTATTTCGAGATTAGAATATGAAATGCAAAGTGGGACCCACCGGTGGGTCCCATCGTGGTGAAAGGGTTAACTATCAAAAGTTAAATTTAGTTTGATTATAATTTAAATCTGGTTGATTAAGATGATTCACGTAATGAAGTTTTAATTAATCGCAAATGGTCTAAATTTATTAAAATTCTATTTCAAAACATAAAATCCCTACACTATGTTAGCAGTCTTTATAGAAAGTGTAATGAATAAAAAAGCCATTTTGTCGTAAGACTATTAACATTAACATCTAAAACACAAATTATATTATTCGATATTTTACATCAAAACTTTTTTTTAAAAAATTAAAATCTGAACAATACTTTTTCTTTTGGAAACTTGTAATTAATCGAAATCCCTCTCTTCAAAAAGATCGACAAATGTTCATAAACATGAAAGAGAATAAACTTTGAAAAAAAAAAGTTTGAATAGTTTGGTTCATTACTTTTCTTTTTATTCTTTTAAACTTTAATTTCATTGGTTGTCATTAGCCGTCATCGATACAATCCTCTTTCAAATCTTTTATACCAAAATATCAACAAATCGTATTTCTAGAACGTGATATTCAGATAATTGAAAATTTTTTAGCTTACAAAAATAAACTAATGATGTCGCTAAAGTTGTACTCAAGATCTTGGAAGATGTTATTCAGAATTCAGATTCTTTTTCTGATCTTGTCATTCAGAAATCTTGAAACAGATCTTGCCAAGATCTTTATTACAGATAAATCTGATATAATTAAGATCTGAGCACAAGAATTATCTTCTAAAGATCTTGATAAGATCTTGCTTACCGATCCGAAGATTTCAAGATCTTGCTTACAAGATGTTTCACTAGGGTATAGTTTTTTTTCTCTCAAGTCTCCTTTTTTTGCATTAAAATGCTTTCTTATTAAAGAGACCAAATATGGCTATATGTGCATTTTCTAATTTTAATTTTCATCTACAAAGTTTATATAATGAGCATTAGAATTGATTTATTTATATTTTTTCAAATTTCAGTAGCTATTTATAGCGAAATTCGATCTTCTAAATTGCGCTTTTTTATCAGCCTAGTCTCATCCAATAAGATAGTTTGATAGAGACAAACATTTATGAATCATCTTTAAAAGAATAATATGATTTGCTTAATTTAGAACTATATCCTAATTATCATAAGCACGGCCTTTTATAATGAAATAGGAACAAGAAAATAATTTATTGGCGTTTCGATGTAAACGTTACTAATTTATTCAAGAATAAATCGTACAATATGTAAGCTTTTTTGAATACAAAAAACTAAGCATACAAAGTTTGCTACCTTGTATTTTTTTCCAAGTCAGTTTGCAGTGATAACTTCAAAAAAGAAACTTTACGATATTCCAGTTTCCTTTGATGGAATAGATAAGCATCATAAAGATGAGTGAACTATCACTAATGTAAAGGAGGAAACTCTTGGCGTATATTCACTAGCTACTACTGTGTTGACGTTCTCTTACGCAAGTTTTATCTTCAATAGTATGAAGACTCTCATGTCGCAACTGCATCGAAATTACGGACAGTGGCCATTTTGCGTCGGAGTTGCGTATAACTGCGACGCAAAGTCCACAGTTGTGGTGAAATGACAAGATTACCTTCATTGCGACCTAGTTGCACTTGCATCGGCGACACAGACATTTTAGTTTGTACTGACGCATGGGGGTATCAAAGAAGATGTCGCAAGCACTCTAGCTCATTTTAACTCTTTACAGTGAGGGAGATACTTCATTTATTTTTTTGAATAAAGGTAAATACCAGGGTCTACGAAATGATCAATACGAATATCTAATCATTACATGGATGATTATTGATTAATTTATATTGATAATTTATTATTGATTGGAGGTTTAAGTAATTGTTTATTTATTTAATAAATAATTGATTGACTAATTAATAATCAATCAGCTGACCAATTGTTCATCAGTTACTGACTCATGATCTATCGCTGGTTATCATTGAAAGTCAATGAGTCACCTCTATAAATGACTGATTCACAATGATAATATGTGATGATCGATAAGTATAGAAAATGTTGAGATTAACTGTGCGTGATCCTTTACAAGTGCAATTTTTTTATCGCAGTTTGACTGCAATTGAACACTAGATACTCAAAGACTATTGTTGTTATTGATGACGAAAGTCTTCAAAAGTTTCTTGGCATCGTATAATCAGAAATTCATCTTCTTAAAACATTCTACAATAGAATCAGTCGATTTTTGAAATATAGATTGAAACCTTATTGAAGACAAACAAAATAAAATGTGTTATCAATCCGAAATCAAATAGACATGACTTGGCTGTAATAGAAATGAGTTTAAAATAAAATATGATTCCATTTGAAGAAAACGTGCAGAAAAAGATTAACATTACATTATCTTTTTCTCTTAGGATAATGATGTGCATTATCAAAAATTCTTTTTCTAACATTTTGTTGAAGTAACGAACAGCAAGCGATATCTACCCATATGATAAAGAGTTTATCAGAGATAAGTAGTATATTTTGTTTGCAAATCACAAATTTTATCAGAGAGTCTTCTTTTTAATGTCTGAAGAGAAGAATTAATCATGGAGAGTAAATAAATCTAAAAAAAAACGCAGATTGGTCTCTATATCTAAAATATAAAATAATCTGCTGATCTCAGCTCTTGTTTTTTATCAATTAATCTTTGCCGAAATAAAATAACATTAGGATAATGTGAATTTAAATATAAAAACAGATGCAGCATTTAATTCGTCAATACGAAGGAAGTATGCGCCTGAATTCTCTCTCATTCTTTATACTAAGAATGTACTTCTAAACATTCGATTTTTAATCGATATTTGACGGCTCGACCCGACTCCGCTGGGATGGAGTCGAGTCGGGTTGAATTTTTTTCACTGGTTTTGGTCTCTGATAACTAATAGTGAAGTACTTTGACAAATACATCAATTTTAGCAAGACGCTCCAGATGCAAACTTTTCACATCATTTTATTTTTGTCTTATTTATATATCGTTCGATTGGGATTCCCGAATTTCGCCAATAAGACTTTCGCCAATAGGACATTCGCCAATGGTGAAAGTCCAGCGATCTGTTGACGAAAGTACAGTGGACATTCGCCAATTGGCGAAAGTCATAAGGGTATATTGTCGAAAGTATAATGGACATTCGCCAATTGGCGAAAGTCATGAGAGTGTACTGGCGAAAGTACAATGGGCTCTTTCAAATTATCACAGACGAATGTAAATGTCGCTTGCATGGGTGGAACTAGAGTATCAGGCTGCACCTTATTGCTATCCATTATCAAGGAAGTCGATAGACATCTTCCTATTTCACAAGTTATTTTGGCGAAAGTACAGAGGACATTCGCCAATTGGCGGGAGTCACAAGAGTATACTGGCGAAAGTATAATGGACATTCGCCAATTGGCGAAAGTCATGAGAGTGCACTGGCGAAAGTACAGTGGACTTTCACCATTGACGAATGTCCTATTGGCGAAAGTCTTATTGGCGAAATTCGGGTAAGCCGTTCGATTGAGCTTGAAAGGTTCTATTGAACGATATATAAGTAAGCCAAAAATGAAATGGTGTGAAAAGTTTCCATTTGGATCAGCTTAGTTGATTTTTGCATTATTTCTACTATCAAAAGAAAAAAGAAAAAAAAGCGAGTGCGGAAATTTATGTATTTGCTGACGTATTTCACCACTAGTTGTTGTAGCCAGAAAGTTGAGACTTTCAAAAATAAAAGATTTTGATTAGATATATGTATGTGATATACAGTTCAGCTCTCTATCTTAAGAAAAAAGTATTAAAACCATCATTAACAACTTACCGCCAGTAGTCAGGAAAGATCCGTTATTTGTCTTGATTACAATGTATCTCTATGTACTATTGATTGCTTTAAAGACTATCCTATAAAAATGAACTAGCAATCCTTTATTGACACAGAAATGTGATTTCTTTCAAAAACAATAATTAATAAAAAACCGTATTTAAACATTTCTGATTAAAATTTCGATCTTTGCAAAAAAGCCGAGAGCCAAAAGGTTAACACAATATTATTGATTATGTTAGAATTGATGAAATGATTCAGATTATGAATTGAAAATATGTTTTAAAAATATATACTAAAACATGAGAACTCAACCGCTATAAAACATATACATAAAAGACATATTTAACTATATTTAGAAATAATTTTGTTTATTTTTGTAATATAATATTAATAGTAAGTATAGATTAGCTTCTCATTTTCTAAGAACCGAATTGATCCTATCTCTGCCAGTAATGACAAAATTTCATCTGTATATAATCTTCGCTTGTTCTCTATCGAAATAAAATTTACAAGATAATCTTCTCGAACATTTACCCAAAACAGGTAAATTATCGAATCAAACTCTACCAGTTCGATACGTTTATGACGTTTTTTATCTTTGATTACTTTCATTAAAAAGAAGAAGTATCTAGTATAGTGATACTATGGTTTTAGTCATACAGACGATAAGCTTAATTGATGAAGGTGTAAATTAAGATATGAATGTACAATTAGCAATGTTATTTTTCGTTTTTTGGTATACTTTAATAAGTTTATTAGCAAATCTTTAAATTTCGAAAGCATTATTACATTAAATCATTTATTGTTCACTTAAAATGTATTATATTATCTTTAGATTTCTTTAAGAGTAAAAAATTTATTTTCTAAAAATTTGATTGATTCGTTTAAAATAAAGTTTATCAACGGAAAAGTTAATAAATTTTCCAACTAATTGAAGTTTTTTCTTTCCAAGCCAAATCAAAACTTTTTTTATCACCTTCTTGACGAGTTGTATTAGTATTATTGTCAGGAAACTAGATAATGTTTTTCTGAAGCAAGCGTGTATTTTCACATTCTTCAAGAATTATTTTTATCTTATCCAAATAAAGACTTATAAAAAAGACATATCAATGTATCTTATTATTATATCGAGCTATCTCTTTTTAAAGGTAGAATTTCAAATTAAATAACATACTTTTTCTTCAATACCATCAGCTGTTACTTTGGTTCAATTCAATTTTAATGACTCGATATTATCCACCATTGATAGATCATTATTCATCATCAAAGTATAAGTAGATGACAATTTTTTTTTTCGATTTGGGTATGTAATACATAAAAGATTTGTATATTGGTAATGAATGAAAATAAATACTTTGTGAATGTTCAATATGATATTTACAAGTAGCATACCATTTTTATGTTTAATCCAAAATGTTTGAAATAATCTAAGCATTAACTAAAGATTTATTAAGAACAACATAGATGAATTTGATTGAATGAAATAAAATTCAAATTTATTCAATTTAGGTAAACTTCTATGAATAAATTGTTCCCATCATTCACTATTTACCATTTCTCTTAAGCATTTGATAATTAACGATGTTAACTGTTAGAAACGTATTAAAGATAAATCTTTAGCTATCATTTTTCGAAATTCATTCATAATAAGTGTATTTAAATGAGGAGAACATTGAAATATTTTACAGAGATCATCTATATACACATAATTCTAGCTATGAAGAGTTAATTGTGAAACTAAGAAGGAGAGGAAACTTATACTTATATTTGTCCATCTATGATCATATTTTGTAATACTGAATGCGAGTGCAGTAAGTGTAATAAGATTAAAACGTTCTAATAGAAAGTACAATTGGGATTCACCAATATCAAGAGTTAAAGAACAAAGTCGAGTAGAGTGTTTAAGATGAGTAGAAGAAATAAAATAAATCTGTTTGATCTAATGTTCGAGAATTATTTGAAAGTGTTAATGGTATAATATTTTCAGGATTAATTAATCGACAGAGAACATCAAAATTTGATTTTGAAATCAATTAAAAATCTATAACATAGTGACCATAAGTACGAACAGCTGTTCGAAATAATCTTGATACTAATCGAATTAAAAATAATACTATTTCGGCATCAAGATTATCGAAAATTTGATGCATCATTTCAACTGGTAATATTTCAATCGATGAGTTTATACTAGTTGACATTAGCATGACAATAATGATGCTATATATCCGAAATATTGCAAATGTATATATAACGGCCAAATCTACGAATATTTTTATACACTGGATATAATACAACATTTTTGTCTATGATGTAAATTAAGGGGAGAATAGAAAAATCCTATGACGTATTTTTTTTCATGTATGACAAACGATACAGAACGAAAAATATTTGAATGGTCAAATCAAATTAACCAAGATATCACCCTTTGTCGAAAATTTTCTGTAGGATACTCAATACACAATTCTCGTCCAAGAAGATTTGTTGCACACGAATAAATATTTAAATCAGTAAATCAATATTTTTTGAAATTCATTTATAAGGTTATGATAATTGTTTACACTAAGGTGGTTTTTTTCTGAAGATATTATCGATGAACCTATCCGTTTTGAGCTTATAAATTGTTAAAGTGAAAGCTATTATACAAAAAAACAAGTCTGGTCAGATAAAAATAATTCTACTTCTATTTCTTGTTGTTATAAGTTGTAACTCAACTATAAACATGACTAAGATTGCATTCGTTCATTTAGATTCTATTAATCAGTATTTTAAATTCTATCAATGGTAAATAAAACATAGTTTTTGCTTCTCAGTCTATCATGATTTATCGATTCTACTTCTTATGTCATATTAACAATAGATTCATTTTAAATTGATTCAAAAATTTAATCTATTAATGATGAATTTCTCCAAATAATGCATCGAATAAATATGATAACTAGTTAGTCTTTTGTAATTCTTATTGGTAACATAACAGGTTGAATGCGTCCCTTGGATTGAAATAATCGAAAATAATAGAAAATATAATAATAGTAAATGAAATTATGTTAGTTTTGATTAGAAATGTATTTTAATTATTTGGGACAGTCCAAAAAATAGTGAAGGAGATACTTTTTTTTCTTAGAGAAAGCCTTAAAAGAATTTCTTTTTTATGAACAGATAGAGCGTCTTTCGCTCTATCTTGTTGTGCTATTTGATCATTATTCAACTGATATCACAATAATTAAATTTCGACAAGGACTATTTTTGTTGATCACTAGCTGGTAACATTCCGATCAAAATGGATGTGGTACTTTTACATTCCAATTTATTACCACTTAATATGTTTCATTAAAAAAACAAAATATAACATAAAATGCAGTGTGAAAAGCTCTACAATTAATAAAGAACAATCATAAAAAGATGAGATAGAAAGAACACCGATTTCGTGTTTTAGCATAAAAAGTCTCGTTTTCACAATGTTCAAACTTGACAACTCAGAGTTCCTCCGTTTTGAAAATAAAAAGTGGAACTATAAATTAAGCGATACTTTATAAGTTATAGAGCGTTTCACGCTGCATCTTATGATATATTTTGTTTTTTTTATGAAACATATTAAGTGGTATTAAAATAGAATGCAAAAATACCACATCCATTATGATCAGAATGTTACCAGCTAGTGATCAACAAAAATATTTCTTATCGAAATTTAATTATTGTGATATTGGTTGAATAGTGATCAAATAGCACGCTCTATCTGTTCATAAAAAAGAAATTCTTTTAAGGCTTTCTCTAAGAAGAAAAGATATCTCCCTCATTACTTTTGGACTGCCCTAAGTAATTGATCGTCATAATTTTCTTGTTTTCGTCTTCTTTCATCGTAGACTCAATTAATTCAATATCTGTATGAATGAAGATATGCTCAAGAAAAAAGTAACTATACTATAATGCTATTGAAACAATCGCTGCGAGACAAATAAATACAGAATTGACTGAAATTGCTTGAATTATCAATGGTATCGTGTATTTCTTATATACCTGATCCAAGAATTCGTCAACAATTGAATAATCGACAGGACAACTTTCGTGATATCTATCAAAATGAAATGATTATTAATGTAAGAACACTCTTTTTTTTGTATAACATGCTATCTTTTATTCAACAAATTCATCTGTAGATGCTGACCGTCATATGGTATAATCAAAAGTTCTCCAACTGCTATACTCTTCCGCGAGACACCTTTCAGATGATGAGGCTATCAAAAGAAAGAGTGATGGAGAAAATATGGGTGATTTTGATGTGACATAAGGATAAGAAAGAAAGTGTGAGATACTATAACGAGAGAAAGACAAAGTGAAGTTAGTACAACTTTACATAGTTAGTCAAAAAATGTCCAGTGATTTTTGTCGAGGAAGGTCATGACTTTCTTTTTTGGTTTTCCTATTGGCATGCATTTTATGTCCGCATTAATTTGATAGCGTTGGTTCAAACGATTAAATATATGTTTATATTGTAAAGCGCATTCGTTGAGCAAAGGTTCATGCTGTTGGATATTCTTTATGCGCTTGAGTAGACAGCTTTTGAATCTTTTATTCGAGTGTTGACCGATGAAAATACTGGTGTAATTGTTCTATCGAATATTGAAATAGACAATGAATTATCCTTAAGCATCTACGATAGAAAGCGACTACGCATTCTCTTGAAGTATTTGATACTAGGCAGAAGATTGAAGTTAACATATATAAATGCGGCCAGATGTAACTGTTAAAGGCTTTACTTTTTAATTTTAAGAACGAGGGAAACTGTCAATGGATAAATTGAGGGTGAGATTGAGTTTCAAAGATAATTCCAAGTATCTCACAACGGGTTTAGTTCCATTCGAAACGCTTCGTAAGATGCTTGGAATTATCTTTGAAACTCACCCTCACCCTCATTATACTGCTCATTTGTGTAGTTTTTACTGACCATTTATCTTACTGATCACTTCATTTATTTTACTGACCACTTAAATAGTAGCTTTTATTTATTAAAGAACAAGAAAATAAACAGTTCCTAAATAAAATAAAGATTGAACATTTGTTTTTTAGTTGTAGAGACCTTTTTGCATGTTGGAGAAGTTATTTTCTAAATCCTCTCCCATATTAGGAGACCTTCCTTAAATAGGAGATCATTTTAGATTACAAGATTCTTTTGCAAAAATTTCAAAAGACATATTAGAAGATCTATTATTTTTAAGTAACTCACATTTATAAAAATAAAGCCTAGCTGATTAATTAGTATTTTTACACACAAATAAGACTATTTCTGGAAGTTTTAAGCCGAATATTGCTAAAAACTGAAGAAAATACTAATTCTACGTTTAAAAAAGCATAAAAATCCTTTTCAAACATCTAATATCACTTTAATTCTCTAAAAAATCGTGTAATTAAACAAATATTTAAAAATTTTAGACACTTTATAAGACCCATGTTGTGACATTTTATACCGAAACATCATAGAAGACCAGGGATTTTCTAATACGGGCTGGAGTTTATAGCTTAAGCAAACAGATTTTAGTAAAGAGTTTTTAATAACACAAGGATGAAAATTAATGTCGCTACAGCTATAAGGAACAAAGAGTGAAGAAGCCTTATAGTTACTTTTAACAATCCATATCATAACTTCACAATTTGCAAACAAAGACTGTTTCCGATACCTCGTTCTCGAAGTTGACTTTAAAATCTCGAGCAAATTTGACTTGTCATTCAGCGAATGCTATCCGTCAACTTCCAAAATTTTTTGTCAGGTTCTATGGTGTACAATACTCTTCGAGAAATACGCTCTTCTTTTCAAAACCAGACTTTACTCATTAGCTGGTGATTACATAAAAACCCAGTTACTTATATCTTGCTAATAGACGAGCAATGTGTAAGTGATTTCTCTCGTTAGCATACATTATGTTAACTAGTTCTTTTTAAGTTACAACTGGTTGCCTTCTATGAACTTACACTACTTCTAGTATACATGACTCGAGTAGTTCTTATTACTTTCCATATGTACGACTTGTGGAGTCCAAAGTAATTCCTAGGTGTCTGCAATGACACAAGCAAATGTATTTCAGTTTCTTTTAATATGGCTATGCCTTTGGTTTCAGGAGTCACAGGTTTGGTTTTCGTGTTTCTTTTCATGATTAACTATTATATGCTAGCAAAACATTTGAGACAATAAATGCTCAGAAATTATTAAAATAATTACTGCAAATGACGATCTATTGATCACTTTGTTATAAATCTTTAATGTGCTGAGAAAGCATGATTATTATTCAAACGCTTTATTGATTTGTCGTAATGCAGATTAAGAAATCGTTCTGGATTCGAGGATCCAAAAGGATCCACTTTCCTCCCTTGTTATCACTAAAATATAGGACCTAAGGACATAAGAATGCCTTTGAGATATAGTGATTGAGGATCTAAAGATATCTACACGATATAGTTTCATATCGGGAATACAGAAGAAATAGAAGGTCCATAATCCGATTTTCCCTCTTGATCTTGGCTGTCTCGTTCTACACACTAACTTTTACACACACCTTCATAACTACACTGACATTCTACAACGAGACAAATCATGATCACAATAGCTAGTCTCACTCCAACGATAAGTATACCTTTGCATTCCTTGTGTTTCTTTGCGAACACTTGCATCAAGAGTAGGTTATATACTTTGTTTGTGATACTTGGATCATAAAAATAAGTATCCTACATAAGTTGTCTGAGGAGCCCTCTAGTAGATACAAAGTGCTGATTGTGGTGGCAAGACTAACCTTCACACTGATACCCTTCGTTAGCTATAACGGAGAGTCTGTACGAATATAAAACGGTATAGCTGAAAATCCTCGAAAAGCTTTTCTTCAAAAAGTTTTCAGCGAATAAGAAACAGCGAAAGACAAAGGAAGTAAAGGACTCTAAACTGATGATGAAGATGTAAAATTGAGGGTGAAAGCAAAATGTACTTCCGCTATTCCACGCTTGGCGCATTTTTTTCGCCGAAAAGGTCTTTCACTTGAATGTTTTCGGTGAATGGACACGATATTTATAGAATTTAAGAATCTTTTTCAATATCTTATTATATGATTAAGGTAAACCTTTTTTTGGATTATTTTTTATTTTTCCTATGGAATGAGGTTGACAATGCAAGATAAAGAAAGTAAAGAATGATAAGAATATGACTTATTTTCAAGGTCTATATATTACTATAGCTCTTACACTTAATTCTGCCATTTGCATGTTTGATTTTTATTCCATCTGTGTTATTTGGAATCTGTCTATTTCTTTCATTCAGTATCTTTTGCTTTATGTTTTCTATCTTTAATTTTGTGGGATGTTTTATGTAAGACATGACTTTTTACTCTGATAAGTGGATAGATAGGTGGTTAGCCAAGTCAGTCGATAGGCCATTAGTTAGGTAAGTAGATTGCTAAACAGCTTTGCAGAAATGCACTGGGAATCGAAACACTCTAAAGCATGCATCCCGATTTCCAATTGTGAATTAGCAACTTACTGGAAATCAAGGTGAGTACGCGTTTGAGATTGCATGATGTTTAAAACAAATAAAATTTGTTAGCGATAAACGGTCAAGAAACGCATCTAAGTAGACGACTATGCCTTTTGTGCGTCAGTATATTGAAAAAAATGCAGTGCATTACCATGCTAAATATTTTTTGTTTTCATATTTTTTTATTTGTCACATTTTCAGATGATGATCGGGAACTGTAGTTAGCACCTGAAATTGTCTAAAATTCCTATCACGTTTGAACGCGTTTTTACAATTTCTTGTCTGCTTAGGTATATGCAGTGCCTTACTTTAAACACCAAATCAAGTGATTTTTATCAATCAACTCTTTAAGGATTGATATTTCAACGCATGTTATTCTAACTTTGCTATCCAGATTCAACTATAATCAGATACCTTAATCTACCTAAAAAAGTATCAAATGTAAAGTAATCCTCCATTTATTTATGGGACAAATAAGTCTCGTTTGTGTTACTTTCATTTGTTTTACGTGATTATTTAGACGAGTAATTTGTTAAGGAAATAAATAGTAAAATTATATTTCTTTTAGATAAATTCATAGAAATGAAAAAATTCTTACCGCTTTTATTGACGATTGCAACGTTTTCCTTAGCAGTTACTGCGGATGATGTTGACAATTATTTGAGGCAAGCAAGTAAAAATATTGCCACTTCACCATCTAATACCAGACTTCCCCGCGGAACAGTTCTTATGATTGCTTCTGCAGAAATAGATAACTGGTTTAATATAAATGGTAAAGGTTTAGGTGAATACTCTGGTTGGTATCTTTGTGATGGAAGAAATGGTACTCCAGATTTACGTGGTCGATTTGTAGTTGGACGAGATGTTACAAATAGTGCTTCCGCATATGCAAATATAGGTATGAAAGGTGGCTTAGAGAAAGTTGTCTTCAGTGTAGATGAAATGCCAAGTCATTCGCATACTTTCCAAGCGACAACAACGGCTTCATGTGCGCATTCTCATCATTATAATGATATAACTTTTGCAGACGAATGTGGTGTCCCTGTTCCAATGTACAGAGAGATTCGTTCGGGTACTCCACACAACAGAACATGTGAAATAGAAAGAATAACAGCGGCAACAAGCGATCACCACTATACTGTATCTGGACCAACTAGTAACATCGGTGGAAACAAACCTCATGAAAATCGTCCACCGTATTATGTGATTGCTTATATCATATATACAGGTGTTTGAATTTAAATTTATTTCATAAACATTACCATTTAAAATTCATAGCACAATGTCAAAACTTCATATCTTTTATCACAGATTTTTAATAAAATCTTGATATTTTCGCTTCCCAAAGTCAAATCGCACTGATTTTTTAATTTTCGGCATAGAGCAACTATTTTTCTGTTGATTTGTGTATCTGTATTTTGAAACACTCTCATCCACACTTCTAAGATGTAGCTATTTTGAGAAATGATAGTCAATTCCGTATGTAGGGATGAGAAAACAGATCATGATCGGTTTCAATCTGGCTTAATAAAATGATCACATTGATAAAGTTAGAGCAATTAGACCATTATTATTATTGATATAGTATGAGTGAAAGTCTCAAATACATAACTCATAATTTTCATCCCATCGATCCAGACATCCGCTGTACTCGTAATTACAACACAACTCTGTTAGTTCTTCATTTCAACTACATATCACTACGTATCCACTACAACATTTGCATTAAAATTTTCCATCTCTTTCACTTTCGTTAAGCATAACTTTTGCCAACCATTGCATGAATTCAACTCCGACTCGGTTGTTGATGTCCCTTCGAATGAGGGTGAGAACAGTAATCATAATCTAGATTCCATTACACTGTAAAAACACAGGCATAGAATAATAAACTCTTTCAAATACCCTTTCCTTTACTTTTTTTATCTACCTTTGCAGGGTATGTGTTTGGTTGTATTCTCATAAATCCTTAAGGATATAGTAGATTTCATCTACTCTTTTTCCCGTTTATTAACGCCAAAAGCTCCTTCGAATAGGGTTTAATAATATATCTTTCGTTTATATCGTATAATAAAAAAATCCTTTTCGAAGGAATTTTTGACGTTAATAAACGGAAAAATGGTAGATGAAAATAAAGAGTAGATGAAAGGGTTTATTATTCTACGCCTATTTTTTACAGTGTAAAGGTTATTTTTGTTCGCAAATTATCCTATTTGAGAGATTGATGCAACCAAAGTCTTAGCTCAAAATTTGGTTGTACGATTTTACTACAAATCTTGAAACATATGGAGAAAATTTCTTAAAAACTCGGTAATCCGAGAAGAAAGATACGACGAGATAAATCTTCTTTAAGTTTCTCATAGTTTATTAAAGTCTACTTATCGTCAAATGATAGAATCAAAACGCCTTGAACACCTCTGTATGTTTCCTCGTCAATTGAGCGGCTAATAAAGTCAAACCTTTGATGGTTTTGTACATCATTACTAGGCATTTACTCAGAGACAAATCGAGAACAATTTTTCCTATCTGTTATTAAAAAGTTTATTTTGGTCAATATGTTTGTGTTCTCTCATACTCAATGAACAAACGAGTGGTTCGTAAATTAATTCATCACTAAACGGATATTGGTAAGATATGGATGCAATCGGATTGGTCAAAGTCAGTTTCAATAAGCTATATATATTTTTAAGGAGATGTAGTTCTAAGTAATGGAAACAATAATGTTTCTCGCTTAAGAAATATTTTCTTTCGAAGATGTTTGCTTGTTCTAGAAGAACATCTGTTAGATTGCTTGGATGTGGCGCATCATCCGTTCTTATGATGATGATGAGTCATGCATTATATCTACCTATCAATGAAGAATAAAATGGGCCATAAAAAAAATAACGTCATTCATTTGGTTCTGTTTCGTTTTTTTCTACGTATTTTTTTTTCATGTGCATACAGTGCTCAAACTCGGGTAGCCAGTCAAGCATAGTTAACAATTATTAATGGTTAAATAGCACGTATTTTTTACAAATGTGACTCCGCTGATACATTAACTGATAAATTTCATTTGATCTATACTTCATTCCCAACAAATGTCATTCGTTTTTGGCGGCTTGGCCGGTGCTTCCGCAATTCTTGCCCTTATGGGCATAATTATTCTAGGGCTAATTGTTTGTGCTTGCATCACCATTCCTCTGGTAAAGACATATTATTCATAATATATTTGTTTATTAATGTTGATGCTTCCATGTTTCAGGCCATTTGTCTCTGTCCGTCGGTCTTAAAAGTGCATGGGAATTTGAAAAAACACAAAGAACATCAACATGACGATGAGAAAAATTTAACAGAAATGTCTAACTTAAGACATGGATAATTCTGATCTTGATAATGATTGAAGATAAATTTCAAAACTCAATATATATTGAAATAAAACATCAGTATAAAAAAATTGTAATGTTAATTAGTTTAGTTTGAACTGACATGATAATTTTATAATCAACTAAAGATGAATAAAACACGATTTTAGATAAATTACTATTTAATGGCTCCATATCAGATTGTATTCACTATTTTTTATTTTTTCTCAATTATCATTCAATCGATAATTTTGAGTAAGTTCTATTTCGAAAGAGTATTAAAAAATTTAAGCATAACCGAGCTGTAGCTCGCAATAATTATTCCACATATCCATTCAAAATCACATGTGTCAATCGTAAAAGATGCGTTCACTTGAAAAAAAAAGTCTTTTTCGATGGATTTTTCTGTAGATTATGTTTAAAAAAATGAGAAAATGGCTGGTATTTGTCAATAAAGCATTATTTTAAGTTTGAACAGATGGAAATTTCGAATTAGTGTGCTTGGACTTCCTGGCGGTGCTCAAAGTATTTCATGCATCGATATAAAGGTGTTTGTAATCTAGTAATCATACTCATTGATATTAATTGTAGATCTGCATTTAAGAATTTGTGTTTCTAGAATTGTAGTGGAATGAGTTTGATTTCATAGTACTAGATTCTGATTGAAACTAAATTGAAGTTACAGCTTGAATGAAGTTAATAAATACAGTAGTATTTGAGTTGCAATTGATGTATAATAAGAGATGTTTGAAAAGGTATTCGATATAGAATAATAATATGACACTGCTGTAATTAAATGGGAAGTGAAATGAGATCTACAAAAAAGAGATAGAATCAAAGTCAATTTAAAAACACATAATCATTTTAAAGCATATCTACAATAGACTAAAACTTTCGAACGCGTCATAATTTGTCTTAAACATATATTGTGAAGATATCTAAAAATTATTCGATATCATTCGCAACATGATTAGAATTTTGAACCTTGTAAATCTACACTCTTCTCCTAGCAACACAACCTAAGCATTGGAAAAAAAATTATTTTCTTCCTTCGTAATTAAAATAAAGAGCTAATGTTTTTCCTATGCCATGAACTTCAAAAGAATATATTAGAAACGGAGCAGATTTTATGAGCTCTATCGAGGATGCATTTTGATTGATTGAATGAAACGAAACAATCAGAACTGCGAACAAACTCGGAAACAGACCGTCAATTTCAAGATTAA
>JAJEKB010021277.1:1752659-1832130 GCA_022393335.1 Macrotrachela quadricornifera | reverse complement strand
ATTTCTCGAAATTATCAATAGTTTTCAATTAGGTTGCATAACTTCTTGTTGACTGCCTATTTACTATCGAAGAAGTTCAGAGCTCTCTTCTGAAACTGCAAAAAATCTTTTTTTTAATCGTTTTCTTCAAATTGTAAATGATCGAGATTTTCTACTAGCTAATCAACCATATTTTTACGTACGTGATCCTTTGAAATCTCACATTCTTTTATTGATTGAACCAGTATCCTCTCTAATGTTGAATAGTCTGTCTCGAAAGATGTAGAAGTAAGTTGCTTTGACTGGATATCCCATCTATCTATGGTAGTTGTATTCAAATGTAATTGGGAGATCGAATAGAATTGTTTGAAACTCATCGTAAAAGGTCAAGATGATTTTCGATATTCTATATTGACTCTCGTATCAACTCATACCATCACATACTATAGTGATATAATAGACTTTCTGCCTATAATAATGTGATTATTTTTGTTGACGATCTTTTTCTTTTAGATAGCACAAACTAGATTTCAAATTTTGAAAAATAATAGCGCAATGTTTCTAAAACTCGACTACAGACCTCCTAAGTTTGAAAGTGAAGGTATTGTCATCAAAAACAAGATGGAAATTTTCTGATTATTCTCTAATCTGAAATGAATAAACATACCACATGTGTTCGAAGTCAGGATAAATTGTTGAATTTGATGTTTGTTGAAATCAGTCACAAATATATTACCAGCAGAATCGAAAGCCATCGTCTGTGGATTGTGTAAGTGACTCGCTGTTGATCCACTTTTACTTGAACATACAACCAAACATTTAAATCCATTTAGTATTGATCGGATGATACGATGATTGTCACTATCGACAATAAACAAATAACCATCACCATCAAGTACAATTCCTGTAGGTCTTCTAAGTATAAAATCCATTGTTAATGGAAAGCCAGCCATTGTAGTACCGTCTAGTTGCCCTGATGGAAAATATTGAATTCGATTATTATCCGTATCGGCAACGTATAAATTGAAGTTGACATCGACAAAAAATCCGTGAGGATGATCTAACATATAAGGAACAGGCCCCGGACAACCTGTTCCAGCTACAACGATCGACATCATTGGATTATTGTCAAGTTCAACTTTGACAATATGATGGCGATTAGTCAAAGAGCAATAGATAATATTGTTAACAATAAAGAGTCCTGTGCATATACCATTAACATTTGTTAGAAATTCATTATTTATTAAATTCAATGTCCATTTATGAATCCGATCGTTAAAAAGACTATTAGTGACATATATATCATTATTGTTCGTGACAAAGAGACTCTGTGGATAAGTTAAATTTCCAGAAAGATTTTTGGTTGGAGTCAATGATCCATTGGGCCAGATAAGAATGCGTTCATTCTCTCTGTCACCTACATGGATCGTGTTCTGAGTATTTATAAATATTCCAATGGGTTGTTTTCCAACTATACTTTCATTAGCAAATGTTATTGCCTTCGAATCACATGATGCACATATGCTCAATTTGGGTCGATTGTATGATATACCTATTCAGCACAAAATATATTCTTAGAGTGATATCAGAACATTCGTTAAAACATGAGAAGACAGAGATTAATTGAACAAATGTTTTTCAATTTATCTTTTTTGCACAAAAATGATTCAATAAAAGTCACTTTGATCAAGTTCTGTTGGATACTCGAAAATTTAATTGTATATCACTGATACATTTATCTAAATACAATATAATTCTCTAGTCTCTTCAGTTCCTAGAAGTTTTTCTCCTTAATCAAAATGTAGATATAAATTTTACCTGAAGAGTAATTAATGATCAAAAGTACAATGATCAACCATGCCAGGTATTTCATTCTAAAGCCCTCAAAGTTCCTCAACGCTCATCTATGATTTCCTCAATAATGACTTTTATCTTTCTTTTTTGTTGAATGTTAGAGTGAATAAGCCAATAGGATAAATCATGCTATTTGAAAATACACAGAACATTGCCAGGAACGAGTGCTGAAGTAATCTGATCTTTAGCATAAATTTCTCACGTTCTACTAATTACTGATATTTGATGATTGATGTTGACTAACAGAAATAAGTCAGGAATTCTCTACAGAGAAATAAAATCTCTGATGTACGAGAAGTTAGCAACCTGTATGAGTTTTTTTTCTAAAACGACTCACTCAGTGAATTGAGCCAATCTTGAAATGCAGTGAGTCGAACGCGTCTCAGCGAGCTCTATCATATAATATGTTTCATTTAGATAAACATCAAAATTTTCTGGTCAGAATCCATCAAAAACCAGATATCAGAATTGTAGACCGCATTTCGTCTGAAGGTTTGTTCTGTGACTCGACCCACTTATGAAACTTAATCCATTCGATGAAACTTGACCAGCTCTATCGGATATTGTAAACACATATCAATCGATTTTAATAATGAATTTCTAGCCTTAGATAAGTTGTAAGTTATTTGTTAGGAAATTAAAACTCAAGATTATTTAAAGTTCAACTTGTCATATTAATATACACAACGGCACAGTCAATATATCTGAGTGCACTTGAATCAAATGTGCTTTATGGCTTATTACTGTTTGTACACGATAGTGTAATACTGTATGAGACAAATAAGATAGCGATAGCTCTTTTCATTGTATTGTTATGCACTCATGATACACATCCCTTATTTTTCCGTTCTTTCTAGTATATTCTAATTGATTCTTTCTCTTTCTGTTCTCTTTTGTCAGCTATCAAAAAATTGTGTGACTTTCTAATATGTTTGAGTGAATTCCTTCGCCTTCTTTCAAATCTCTCTCTGTATATCTATACTTATCATTTGGAAAATGGTCCATGACAAATCTTCTGATTAATATTCTCTTAAGTTTTATTACGTCAAAACTTATTTCTCCATGATGAACGCCGTTACCATACGTAAGCTTTTATATAAAAAACCATTAGAAAGGTCAAATGTTCATTCAATAAGTATTACGGAAGAGGAGATATCAATCGCAATCAATCTACTCAATCTATTAGAGGATCTTTCCAACAATGACAGCTTCACTATAAAGTCAGTAGATTCTCTTGAAGTTTCTGGTGTCAACCATTTTGACCCGAACTATCTTGTTGAAATCGAAGATGGTGAAGAGCAACAAGTAGTCAAAAATTGTCAGTTCAGTTTAGAGTACATGAAAAAGATTCTCGACTTTGCTTGTTCAGGTGTTGCTTTTACAACCATACAACATGCTTTTCGACTGGTTAAATATTCTATGCAATTAAAGCGATTTCAAGAATATGTTACAAATAATAGAAATCGTCGACAAAAATTGGATCCTGTAGAGCATCTTGTACTTGATAAGTTTCGCTCTCCTCGTAATAATAATTTATCTGTGCACGATCTTGAAGTGGAAGGATGGGCTCTATCCCAAGCAAAAATAGAAAACATAGATGATTTTAAAGCAAGTGATCAATGGCTTCTCAACCTCACAAAACGCAACGATATATCTTCCAGAAAAGTGACAAATTCCGTTTCTCATCGAGAAGTTCTTGAGAAATCTGTGACTAAACACATTGCTGATGAGTTTGTCGCTGAAGCAACCAAACATATACCAAAATATAAACTTGACTTGGTGCTAAATGCAGATCAATCCAGTTTTAATTACGGAATAGCTTCGAAACGTACACTATCTTATGCAAGTGAGAAAGCAACTTCTCTATTAGTAAAATCTTTGAATCATATAAGCCATTCGTATACAGTGATGCCGATCATCAGTGTTGTTAATCCATTGCTCAGTACTATTTTTATTTACCTTCAGGAGCTCACAGATTGGTTCCCAGTTACAAGAGCGGTCTTTCTAGCATCAGGCATAGTAACTATCCCCAATATGATCGGGAAATTAAATAAATTCTTAATAGAATACAGGATTGAAGAAGTCCTCGATAAAGTGGTCAACAGTCGATTCCTTCTTGTGATCGATCAATGGTCACAACAAACTGACAGTACTGCCTGCGAGAATAATCCAGGAAAAGGAGAGTCGTATAAATTATTAGTGATACATAGAAGAGCATCATCAACTAAACAACCGTGTGATACTTATTTTTTCAACAATGGAGTGTTAACAAAGAGAATATATCACCGTGTACCTCTAGACGAATTAGATGTTGACTTAAGAAGTCGTGATGCTATCATCAAATGACAGTCTAGTTCATAATCAACCGAGTTCTTCTTTATTTAAACCAATGATTTCATATGCGTGGTCAACTTGTGACTACTTTCCTGAACAATATTCGAATCTTTCGAGCGTTATAGAAGTTTATCTTTCTTTTCATACGGACAGTTACTCAAATAATAATTGTGAAGGGAGTGCATTTATTTGTTGTAGCCATTGTCGACGAATATTGTGTTTCGAAACATTTTTTTTCACCGCGTATCATTTTCATTGATTATATTCTTGGTGGATTTCTCGAATCAAATGAGTGAGACGATAAAATGATTGTCTATGCAACTCAAAACAGCAAAATCATAAAGCTTTCTTATACAACTTCGATTGGTCAAAGCCCTATCATATAAATAATATTGTCGTGCACAAAAAAATTTTAAGAATATAAAGAGCAGTGTTGTTTTAAATAGTTTTGAATGTGATATGTGAGAATTAGTGGCTCAAAGTGTTACAAACAGTTTTTAAAATTACTTTTATGTGAGAATGTTGTGCTTCAAAGCCTGATATTTCCAGTGTCATCCTCTACAAATAAAACTTACAAGTTTTTTCATCTGAGGGCTATGAGCAAAAACGAAACATACCACAAGAATCAGGTCGTCATGCTCTACAAACTAATATATATCTCATTCAAAACTAAGACTCACACTTGAGGAGGTTCCCTCGTCGATCGAATATTGAGCGAAAGATAAAGAAACATGACAAATACTTGCAGTATTTCTTAATGCATTTAATTCTTATCTCATCAAACTAAATATTTGATGGGTAACTTCTATATAGAATTGAAGTCCTATTCAAGAGCTATTGAATTCATTATTTGAGTGCCATTTTGTTGTGTATATTTATTGTATAATTAGATTAACTCTAAACGGACTGACAACCGAAAATGTATGATTTTCTGCATGACTTTTAATCTTCAAAACACGATTAATGTTTGATGAGCTTGAGACAAAAAATGTTCGTTTAAACTTCCTCATTCCATTGATATACAATTCAACAGGGCATGTCAGCAAAAATTCCAATGGTCCGATTCCCTACCTTGTGCGGCCCCGTCCTTGCAACCTAACTCATCTGAAATAGTTAAAATGGATGATAGGAAGATAAATGAATACCAAAATATGTTAATTGGTAGACTTCGTGTCCAGTTGCACTTTCTTTAAAAACCTTAATTGACAGCTTTCGAATCTAAAACCATCGTGAAAGATATTGTGAATAATGCAGAAACTGATTTAGTGTTCTCAGTATGAGCTTTAGCTTTGTGCGTATTTGGAAACCGTTTTGGTTTCCGGTAGAATATCTCAGAAACTGATGAAGTATTTTGGGATACCTTTTAGGGCGTTCGAAAACTCGAGAAACATTTTGGTTTCCGAACATGGTAAAAGGATATTGTACGATACTTTAAAGGCATTGAATTGAGGACCCTCGAAAACCAAAAAAAAGTAGCCCGAAGGGTTTTCAATCTGCTTTTCATTTCCCAGGAAACGGAAATTTTTTTAGAGTGCATCCAAGTATTTTGCGTTGTAATATAAAAGTTCAAAATATGCATGAATACGTCGTCTACAAACTAGTTCCGTTTGAAAATATAATGCGAGGAAGTAAATAGCAGTTTATTTAATATAAGCATTCGATCAGAAAAGCGGGTAAACACAACAGCAGGATATATAAGCGATCACGAGTAAATAGATTGATACAGTTAAATGTCGATTTATTTCTTTAATGCATATCATAGTCAATGAAGAGTTCAATGTCATCACACCAAATAATTTCATTATTTTCCTTATTATTCTGTGCATTGAATTTGATCTCTACCTCCAATTCTTCCATACCTTTCTGCAACTTCATAACGATGTTTTTCTTAGTCGAATCTAAACATAGAAGACGTGTCATTAATACCTATTACATTTATACTTACTTATAATACTGTGGCCAAGGATTTTTCCAGTATTATTTTTGCCCATCAGTTCAATCGATACTCCGTCGGACATACGTGCATTTAATTCCGCCTTAGAATTATCCCAAACATCAGAATCCCAGATACGCATCAAATCGATTCGTTGAGATATCATAGCTCTTGTAACATCAGGTTGTAAGACGAAGAGACAATTACTCAGATTTTGTTTCAATGATACAACCGAGATGTTACCATAATACATTTTCCAATGTTGAACGAGAGGCACATTACAGTCAACATATCCATTTTTCAACAAGTTTGCATCATGACCACGTGTTCCATTGGGTAATAGAGCATTCCGAATTGATAGAGCACTTCTTAACTGGCTATCTGTAATTGTTGTATTAGTAAAGACTGCTCTTTGCAAATTAGCAAGATTAAAATTAACTTTGGTTAAGTCAGCACCATGAAACGAAGTAAATTTGAGCCAGGCATTCGAAAAATCGGACATTGACAAATTTGCATTATCGAAATGAATTGAAAAGTCATCGCGCCACCCAACTCTAAAATGCTTTTTTGCGCGTTGAAAAGTAGCTGAGACTAAAAGTAAAAATGAAAATATGAATATTCCTCACAAAAGAGTAATGTTTTAATCAATATTACTCAGCCAACCAGATGAAAAGTTCACACTGCCGAGCTGAGTTGATGAAAAGTTGACATTGCTGAGCCAAGCAGATGAAAAGTTGACATTGTGGAACGAAGCACATGAAAAGTTGACATTACTGAGCCGCGCAGATGAAAAGTCGACATTACGGAGCCGAGCAGATGAAAAGTTGACATTGTCGAGTTCAACAGATGAAAAGTTGACATTTTCGAGCACAGCAGATGAAAAGTTGATATTTTCGAGTTTAGCAGATAAAAAGTTGACATTGTAGAGTTCCGCAACTGAAAAGTTAACATTGCCGAGCTGAGCAGATAAAAAGTTGACATTGTCGAGTTCAGCAACTGAAAAGTTGACATTGTTGAGCTCAGCCGATGAAAAGTTGACAAAGCTAAGCTGAGACAATGAAAAGTTGACAATGGCAAGCTGAGCAGATGAAAAGTTGACATTTTCGAGTTTAGCAGGTGAAAAGTTGACATCGTCGAGCCCAGTCGATGAAAAGTTGACAATGGTAAGCTGAGTAAATGAAAAGTTGACATTGTTGAGTTGAGTAGATGAAAATTTGACATTGTCAAACTCAGCAAATGAAAAGTTAACATATTTTATTGGAATGAAGCGATCCAATGCACTGAATATACAATTTTGCAAAAAAACGCCAGCTAATGAGAGCGTTTCAGTTGTTATTGACGGTAATAATTTGATAAAATTAATGTCAATCAGTTCTGCTGTCCGGATATCAAGAGCAACACCTTGGTCCGTATTAGTTAGTTGTTTAGCTTCGTATAGAAAACGAATGACATGTAATTGACGATATCCAGTAAGTTGTTGAATAGCATTAAGTGTTTTGGCACGTGCAAGTATAGCTGTAAGTGAATCAGATGTTATTGAACCATTTTTCGTTTCTAATAAATCACCGATTTCTTTAATATATTGTACCAGTATGTCATCCTGATATCGATCACTGGCGACTTTACTTTGAGCTTTCTGGTTCTCTAATGCGATATTCCATTCATGCTGCCGCTGTGATATTGATTCGTTTCTGTCTTCTAGCCGCTGTTGACGAGCCAGTTGCATATCTTCATTACGTTGTTGTTGAGCTACTTTTTGTTGGTGAAAGGTGATAACAACAGTAAAAACACCTAACATCAAAGGGAGCAGTAGTGAAGAGAGAAATTGGAGCACATGTTTGCTTTTTAAACCAAGACTTTTGTCATGTCGATTTAGGAGTTGTTCGGTTTGTATACCCTGTTCCACGAGAGCCATTAAGCTGATGAGTGAGCAATACGCTGAATCAAATAAGTAATTAGATATCGATTTTGTACGTAAAGATCGGATGAATGTAAAACGTGTTTATTAGCAAGAAAATGGAAAACATTTGATAGAGCTTGTTTAATTTCTTCAAAAGTCATGCTTTAAAATTCTGTTGTTGTTATCGCTAACAGTATGTACGTGCTTCATTTGAATAATAGATCATACACAGGTTCTACACTATTATATTACTAACGAGGTAGATGATTCAGGAGTTTTTTATTCAAAGTACAAGATCACATAGCAATATTGATTATGGTTTGTCACAATAAGAAGAAAATAGATAATTGAAACAGATGTAATAAATGATGTTCATCGCCTAGTTCGGACTTAAAACCGCACAGCTTTTTCGTGATCAGTCGGATTTGGCTAGCAATCGGCCGATTCAATTTTGAAGCTAAACTGACAAAAGTTCGATAAAATCGGGCCGACAAAGTATAGTAACGCAAACAGAAAATGACGAGTGATTGGATACCATTCTAATAAATTTTAAAAAGTTATTCAAAGAGATCTTTTCTTATTTCTGATCCAACATTTTCATTTTTTAGTTTCTGTGTTCTCTTTTATAGATACTGCTAAGTGTTCTCTATCGATTAAACACATTTTGAAAATTCAAATTTAACTGTAATGTTTAAAAGAGCCGAAGAGATTGAACTTGTTTTTTTATCCTATAAAGTTTTCTTGGGACCTTGTTTTTACGCAAAAAATTTGCAGACGCGCCTCTCCTTCTGAGGTATAGTATATTCAATTGAACTGAATTTTTAAAAAGATACTGTAAATCTTTTGAAGTAGCGAGTGCCCCAGAATAAATGAATCTCTCAGATTTTGACATATGTACTTAATTTTCTTTTCCAAAAGTTAGTCAGCAGAATTCTTTACAAAGCCTTATGATAAGAGCTCTCTCAACGAATGGCTGTGGAATTATATTGGATCAACACCACACTGATCCAATATGGCCGCTTTCAAATCATTGTCTTTTTATGTTTACGGTTTTGCGCTGCTCTTTGGTCCAAATACAAACGAGGTCCGACAGGCCAGTGTGTAGTCCTTGAAAAGTTCTATTAATTAAGCGGATACTTTCTTTTGATATACTGTGAATTTGTCAGAAAAAAGCCTCTTCTTTGGTTCCTTCTATTCACGTTTTAGGTGTCTTTCACCAAGAATCTTTGCAGTTTTAGTTATGTTATGTTACAAGGAAAATTATTATTTTGAGATAGAAAAAACACAACTAAAAACACAGAAAAATTCCGTTAGACTAGGGTCTCGTATCTGTTTGACTAGAAGAAGTGAAATGATTATTTTTACGAAGGAAGGCCACCGACTGTTTCGTCGCTTTTGAATTGGAACTATGTGCACCACATAGTCTCTAATGAAGGATGAATACCCTGAAAGAGTTGGGACTAATATCGTATGGCTAATGAAACATTGCATTTTTACAGAATTTTTTAAAAGAAGGCTGTGATTCCCTTCAGGATAATGAAGAAAGCTAATTTCTGAATTTCGACCTGAAACTTTGCACAGAGATAGGGTTTAATGAGAATAGTTTATTGTGAAAGTTTCAGATGTTTTCGTTAATCCTACCGTAAGATACAGCTATGTTAAAAGTGTACCTTTCACATCGCTCATACACACGAGAACTAAATTTTAAAACAACCGGTTTATCGATCAAAACCGGTGTAAATCGATCTATCAGATGGCAATATTTTCGTAGTTTCTCGAAAATAAACTGTAACAGAACATTATTCAGCAGCCGTGGTATAAAAAATGCACGAGTTTTTCATTCTGTGCACATTTTTAACAAAAGAAAGTAGTCAAAAGCAATCAATGTTTTATCGGTAAATCGTTGTTCCAAAAAAATTTTCTGTTCTAATACATGTTGACTAAAAATATTCTGGAAACTATATTTGTTCTACCATTTTTATATCAAATTTTCGCTACTAAAAATTTTTAGAAAAAGTTCCTGACAATGCTACTATTAGTTCTTATCCATAGTAAAAGCTACAGACCCTCAACTTTGTACTTATGTAGTACAAGTTAGGTATAATAATTCATAAAAGTTTCAAAGAGTTTGCTTTTATTAAACGTAACAACGATAAGTTTTAAAATTTGTTACAGAACTTCTGAGACACCCTTTATAAACCTGACTGTTTTTAACCACGATAGGAATTTACTCAAGGTTAGCAATTTCGCTAATTTCCAAATATACTTATGGAAGTATTTTGATCATATAGATGGAAATTTCATCGCATCCGGATGATTTCTTGTTCTTCAATTTCTTAATGAACTTTCGCATTTCCAGTACAGAGATTGGTTCTAGCTCGAACGATGTGAAATATGTAGGATAGCTTATACTCATCTTCTACATCAAGATCTGTGTTTGTCATTAGTGTTTATGGGAGAAGTTTCAGCTTGTTCTGTATAATTTAATTACTTAATTTAACACGATTTAGATTAGGTAGAGTAAACAAAAAATATTAGTATTTTGTCTTTATAAAAATAAATAAATAGTGTTCATTGTATTATTCTTTCGAGTTATTTAACACGAGATTAAGTTTATTATGTATATTATTCATCATATGATTCATATCATTAATTCTCTCTTCGATTTTGGCCATTGTAAGTTTCATTGTTGTTACTTCTTGTATTATTCTTTTTGTTTTAACACTAGTATAACGTTGTATATTGATTAATTCAACTATACTTAAACAATTGTCAGCTAATTTTCGTTGTTCATCTTTAATTTTTCGCATTATATCGATCGATTTAGCTAATCTTTGTCGTACCTTTAGATATTGTACAGACATAGATCTATTTTTTCGTTTTAAATACCAAACTTTTATTGAAAATTTAATAATATTTGCAGATTGTTTTCTTCGTTCTCGAGTTAATTCAATATCAGATACAAAGTTGTGAACATATTTTTCTCCTCGAGTTAATTCAAGTTTTTGTGCAAAAACAGATATAAGTAGAGCAGTTATCAATACACCAATCAAAGCAATGATGGAAGCCACAGCTAATAAATTAAAAATCCCTCCAAAAAAAAAGTATTTTCAAAATCTATTCCACTTACTTCGTCCACAGTATGTTGATGGCGTCAGATCTCCATAACCTACAAGAATAAATGTTAATTTTTGATAAGAAAAAATTCTAATTGAAAATACATACCAACAGTAGTGTATGTAACAATAAATAACCACATTGAATCAAACATGGATATATGTTTAGCTGAATGTTGATAATCACAAGCACGTATAGACCAACTTCCAATAAAAAACATCAGAATACAAAATATACTTAGACAACGTGTTGGCCATTTTTCAATATATATTTTCATGAGAAAAGTAAAATTAATAGATACTTGATTAAGAGAACCAAATGATTTAAATGGTGCATTACGAACTAAATGTGAATGAAACATAATACAACGGCATATTAAATAGAGACGAGCAAACACTATTAATATATAAAAAATTATTTTTAAGATTTTAATTTTAAGAAAATAATCTCATACTCACTTGGTAAACCAAGTGCAACATCAATATCTATATGTGACGGAGATACAGGTACTGATGAAGACAAATTAGATAATGTTGAGTTTACATTTATTTCTCTATATTCTCCTATCCAATTTTGTAGAAAATATCGAGGTATTGGATGAATAAAACAAATTAATATTTCTAATGTAATTAGAAATATTTTCTTAATTGTTAAACTACTATACCAACTAACAAGTGCATTTTGAACAGAATAAAGACGTAAATTTGAATGATGATAATAAAATATAAGACCAATAAGAATAATCGTTGAAGTTGTAATAATCAATTTAATACACCAACTAATTATAGTATCTTTATTATAAGATCTAGCAAAAGTTATTTCGTTTTCGATAATCATAAGAATTATACCCAAAAGACCAAAAAAACACATAACATTGCTAATAGAACGACTACATAAAACGAAAAAGTGCAAATAGAAACTCAAAGAAAATATTTCTTACAGTCTATTTTGTAAAACTTTTCGTACTGTTAATTGACGAGCTATAATACTCAGTGACATGCGTTTAACAGGTATTGATTTCTGTGCTGTTATTCGATAATATTGAAATTTATTAACTGTTTCATCACTTTTCGTTAATGGTGAAACAGGAAACATGGGTGGTGTTGAGTTATTAAACATAGTGGTACTTGTCGATAATAATGATGTTTCATTATGTAATGTATTAGATTTAAGAGGTTCGATCAGTTGCATATGAAAATCTTCAGTACATGCCATCGATATATTCACCTTCAGTCGTACGGTGTAAAAATGTAATCAAATTAGTTCACGCAATTACTAAAAGTTAGCTGACTAAAAAAAGAAACATCTAAAAGTATAAAGTTACTATGAATATTGGTAGATGAGAACCGAAAGAAAATATTTTGATGAAAGAAGAACAAATATCCAGTCAAATATATTTTTTATTTCTTTTGTTCTTATAATAAATTTCCATTGATCTCAAATGTGCTTCTATTTCTTCTCGCTACAGTTTGAAAAAGGAATTTTATTTATAATCATCATTTTTACCATCAGTGAGAAACTTACCCACTATTATTATATGACGGACATTGACTTTACATATGCAAATAAAAATAAATAAACGATCATTTTTCTTACAAGCATATGCATACATCTACTCACATGCACACAAGAAGAAGAAAAAAAGAGAAACATAATACAGAATGTATTTTTATATGCACAAGAGATTAGTAGTGAATCATTATTTGTCAACGGAAAAAAGCTCAACTGATCAATGACCTCATAGTGATTCTATATACTAAACACTTTGTGGATGAAATCTAAAAATTTACGATTTCAAAATTTAGAAAAAGAATATCCTCAATTATACTCATCGTGCTTAAACATATGTGTCGTTGGTAACTGCTTTATGCACTAGCCGCTCTACACAGCATATCAGAATATATACTTCAATATCCTGAAATTTAGATGCAAAGCCATTGTGTGTAAGGTATTCTCAATGTCTCATATCGAACTATTCACTTTATCTATTATGTTGGTCAAGCCCTTCCACATTTTCGTGTTCTGCAGGACCTCTTCTGATCTAACATTTTCAAACAGAGAAATTATTATGATTCAATATTACAAATCAGAATCTCTTGCATTTAACATTTTTATTCAAAAGACATTTTATAGTTGTGCATCATTGTACGGAACTTTTAAAGATATTTCACTGTTATAAAGAATCATAAATTGGTTCTGTAAAACATTGTTATATTTTTAAAGAGTAGTATAGAGTAGTTCGTTCACTTGTTTAAGAATGATGCTGTCTAGTTTGTCTTTGATCTGCACATGATTGAAAAATTTATCGAATTGAATAGAAATATATGGTGGTGATGCATTCAATCGAAAATCCATAATTATAAACATTAAAATGTGATAGTCGATATAAAAGTAAAAATGTAGACAAAAGAACATATCTCCAAAACTTATTGACATAGGATGAAATATGGCATATTTCTTTGATTAACTCATATCTGTTGACTTTCATGGCATCATTTGCCCTTTCAATTCCTAACATCAATTAAAGAGAGAATTCTTAAACTTTTTTTTGCATTTGTATATTTTTTATTGGAAATATTCAGATCTTTTAATACGAGAATTTGTTTTTATTTATTGTACATGTAAAATGAAAATATTTCGTATCTAATAATTGGTTCATGATCAATTATTGTTGTTGCTATCAAGCCATCTTTTGGTCTCTTCTAATGAAGATGATTCTTCACCATATTTTAAAAACCAGACTCGTTTTTCATATTCAGCTAATTGATCAAGGAAATTAGAATTTGATTAAGTTATAAAACGTAAATATTTCACATGTTGATATGATTTCAATAGGGATAGTCCTTGTGAATCCATGATATATGCAATAACAATTGATGGTGATCGACTTTTACCTTCGATACAATGCACAAGAATTTTTCCTCCTTCTTCTCGAGCACTATAAATGAATTTGAGACCAGCATCAATATGATAGAGAAGAGATCCTTTTTTATCAAGTCGATCCTCTAAATTTAAATTCGTATATCTATCAAATGCAAAAATTACTTTCTTTTTTATCATGAACAGCTAACAACTTACTTAAACAATTGTGGATAAAGATTTTTGATTGTTGAGCCAGTACAATTCAAAATATGAGTTATACCCAATTTTTGAAGTTCACTCTTACTGGATGCACTACGACAACTACCCAAATAAAGAAAATTCGGAATAATACAGTGAGTAAGATCATCATTGAATGGATCGACAACAGGATTCTCACCTTTCTCTGACGTCATAATTTTACGCAATTATATTCTACAATCAAAGCATAAAGAAGATGGTAAAATTTGCAGAGAATGTATTTCCATTGGGATGAGAGAACTTTAAAATAAATGATAAATATGAGTATAAATCGATCAAATTTTTTGTAGTGCTACTTCAAAGATTGAAAAATTATTCGATTTTCTTAGAGAAGATCTCATTAGTGCACATCTGTAAAAAATTTCTTGTGATGAAATACTTGAAAATACGATATTATGTGAACTTATCTCTTAATCAAATGTATCATTTATCTAAAAGATTCGTTATTTATCTGTATTTTGATCTGTAACTCATGAAGTGAACAAGATTCTTTAAAAAAATTAATAATACATTTGTAGTACTGCTTACTGAAATATGCAATTGAATGGAACATGATTCAATGCTGACTAATCAGTTTCACAGAATAATTGAAACAAATAGAAATATTCGATAAACGATCATTGGACAGCAACAGAAGAAATAGTTGGTGTTGGAGTGTCACCCTCTCAGTTACGCATGTTCTTATCCTCATAGACGCTTGTATGACGCAGTCAACAGCAAGAGGATAAACAGAACAGAAAAAAAGTTTCATGTTGATATATTGTCTTGCACAACCGTAACACAATTCAAAAGTCATTGCGATTGTAGGATGCAATACCATCAATAACCCAACATGTTGAAGAATACATGTGTCCTAATCTTATGAGTAAGATAATCTCATACAGAGGAATGAGTTTTAAATGGCCCATTGCAGCAGAAAAAAATGGTACCTTTTGTTTCCTAAAAGTGATATCTAATTTAGCATTTTCTGATTATCACAATACTTCCATTATGTACTTATTTAGATCTATTGAAAGACTGGTTATTTCATTATAAATTTTTAATTTAAATATCCATTCTTTCAAGATCTAAAATGGTGAAGTAAATCAATTGATAATCACATTGAAAGATGTATCTTTCGTATCATAGTGATAGTAAGTACGATAGTCATAATACAATCTGCAAAAGTGTGGCATATGCTTGATGATTGATTGTTTTCATCGATCCGCATCAAAGTAAGATCTACTAAAGGATTGTACCTGAGCGGCTATTGTCACCATGAATCTTTCAAATTTCGCAAAATCTATGTGATATCTCTGTATAAGAACAAAATTAGAGCATTGTATTATGACTTTACCAATTCATAGTAAGTCAGATGCCGATATCGAGGTGTATGGCAGAATATAGACAGAAATCCATCAATAGTACAGTTATGATTGATAACTAGATATTCAATAGTGATGGATTATTCAGTGTTAACAAGAGATACGATGATATTTCTATGTTCATTTACATTTTCATCATTACTTCCGGGATAATCATCACAATTACTCAAACAAAACAACACCTTATTGTATTTCAAAGACTCAATCATCTGATAGATGTTACTGAGATTACGACCATGTTTTTCCTTAATGTATATAGTCAAAGAGAAGAGACAAGATAAAGACCTTAAATAAAAAAGAATATTCATTGGATCTGTTACTTGAAACATTATTAAAACAATTGACTTAAGACAATCAAATAGTAAAATACGATCTTGAGAAGAAATGACGAAACAGTGATTAATCATTGAAAAGGAGAATTAAACTCGAACAGTGCCTTATAAATATCAACACCCTCAAGATATTCAGATATTCTATAGAAAAGTTTATTTGCAAGATTTTTGATATATATGCTTGATCTATTTTGTTATCTTTCTGGTACTTGCTTTCCTTCTATAACCATTCCTGTGAAAATATAATAAAAATCAAGTGAAAAATGGCTTACATGATCTCAGCAATGTAGAACTTCTTCTTTCCTTCGTTTTGATACGAAAAGATCCGTTGTGTACCACTTGTCTATTGACAGAATACATCTTTATTGAGAAACGAAAAATAATTTACAAGATTTATAAAATTTAGTCAATGCAATAGCTATGCTCATAATTGAATGTACAAATAATCTGCTGACGGATAGCATCGCCAAATAATCCATCTAAAAGATTCAATGAATTAGATGCAGCCTGTTTGAATAAACAATGTTCTTCCTGATTCTGTTTTATGCCATTACGATTGTTTACCATTGAACACAGCTAAAAAAAATTCTGAATTTATTATCTCTAGCAAATCTTCATTTGATATTGGCATATATTCACATATATTTGAATAATTCGAAAACACAATGATTTTTAAAATTCGATATCACTAAGAATAATGATTTATGAAATGATAAGTTTTTCTTCGATGTAAATATATGAATCATTTTTATTCTCTACTAAAGTTGCTTTCATCAATTACTCATTTCGTATCAAATGTAAGACTTTTTCAAGGTAAAACGATAAAAAAAAGGCAACAATTTTTTTCTGCTTATTCAAAACAGACAATAATTGTTTCAAAAAAAAAATACATGTTCATCTCGATAACTACTTCAAAAATTAGTTATCTGGTATGTCTCGTGAGAGAGAAAGACAAACATGATTATTGATATATGCATCCAACATGTCACAAATCAAACCCTATGATAGTCAAGTGTAAATTATGCATATAGAAGATTTATCTAACGAAGTTCGCTCCGTTTATCTAAAATATCACTTATAAAAAAAAATTATGAAATACATTACTTATGATTTATTATTTGACCATTTTCAAAATCATTCATTATAAATTTTATAATGAAAGCGAAAGTTGAATTACATCTTACTTAGATTGTTTAATACGATTGATTCCATTAGTAATAAATACTAGAAAAGTTTTGAAAAATTTTACTGGGACAATACCAAAGATTCAATTTTCATTCGATTGCTCGCAGCAACTTAACCAATCCTATTCAACATCATATTATTAATTACTCTTGAAAAATTAATGCTTTGCTATCTTGCACACTTGGACTTTACCATCACACTTGTAGTGACATCTGTGATTTTTTACAAAATATATCAACAATCACGGTGACATCACTCTTCAAGTTGTCTGACAATTCTATCAGCAGCTATTATATGTCTTTTATAGCTTTTTAACGTTTGTCATTAATATATTTGCGTGATTACAAGTATTGACCATAAATTCATATAAAGATATAGGCTATCTAGACTCTCAATGGCAGAAACAATTTATTCCGCAATATAGTCATACCTACACATATTTGAATTTAAACATGAAAATATATTCAACACTCAGCAAAGTCAACAACTTTCAGTATTAGTATGTGTATTTAAACCACCATTTCAAATAGAACAACAATGGAATGCTGAAGTTCAACCTAGAGCATCTTGTTATTCTTGACTATAAAAATAAAGGTAATATCTATATCTACCCACATACTAATCATACGTTACTCTGAATATCTTTCTGTAAATTATTTTATGAAAATGAATAGATGGAAGATATTTATTTGATGATAAAATGAATAAAAGAACAACTATTGGCGTGGACCAATAAAACAACAGGTATTTGTAGCCCAAATTGGTTGGTGATTGTTATCGTAGAGAACTAGATTGCCATCATCCTGCAATGCCAAATGACCACGCTCGGCGTTCTTAATAAAAGAAAAGAACATCAAAATGAGAAGCAAAAGATCTTTGATTTGTTTTTACCTGTCTACGTGAGTTTGAGGCCCAGCTAGCTTGATTGTTACCATCGTAGATGACCAAGTTACCATCAGACTGTATTGTTAAACGATGAGGACCTTTTCTGAACGAACCTGTTGTCCAGAGAGCATTGGCGGGTACAGTATTGTAAGAAACGTACAGAACGAGATTTCCATCAGATTGTAGTACTAAACGGTAGGCACCATTTGGAGATGTTAGTGCTTCATTCTGCTCGAGTTGTTGACCGACTTGAAGAGTATTTCGTGGAGCTAAGAAAAAAAATAGAATTTGATTCTTTGATTACAGTTTCTCTACACTAATAATCTTGTGCGACCTAAAGAAAAGGTCTACGAACATACCTTGAATAGTCCAAGCAGCTAATGCTTTACTCATCTGTTCCAATTGGTTTCTCATACAACCAAACTGACCTCCACCCAAATTATTGTGATGTCCTTGTCCGACCAAATGAGTCCAAAGAACAGCTACTTGAGCAAAATTATCGGCATAGTTGGAATTAGCATAACCATCAGGTACACACCAATCATTCTGTACAGCAGCGCGCCAATCGTGTTGTCCTGATGTACCACGATCTGCAGAGTGTGCTGATTCATGTATGAATACAGAAATATGCATATCTGGATGGCAATAGAAAGAAACATCTCCACTTGATCCAGCTCCACCACATGTTCCTGCTGTGGATGAAATCATAGCTCTATTATGTCGTCGAATGGCATAAGGAACTCGTCCCATCATTTCGATCATATATTGAGCGCTCATAACTGGATTGGGACACATGCATAAAACAAGGCGTTGATTACCTATGCCCTGGTAAGTAATCGTATGAACACTTTGGGGAGCAGCACCGTTGCAATGACAGAGTGATGCATCACCACCAGGAGTAGAAGTATATGGTGGACTTTTGAGAAAATTAAAATTAAGGTTATCACCAAGACCCGGAAGTAAGGGCTGTTTGTTGAGATTTTGTTCACTGAGACCCACGAGCAACGACAAAATAACAACAAAGACAAAGAATTGAGTGCTCTTTGGTAGCATTTTATATGTCAATATAAAACGTGTTTTCGTTCGCAGTATGTAGAAGACTTTAACATTTTCTTATATTTTTTTGACAATATTTATACTGAAGGTTACTTGATACCCTGGAAAAGAACACATCTGTCTATAAAGATACTAATTAATTCATAAATCCGCTGAATAGTGTGATAATTGATATTTAATACCATCCTGTATTTCACACGTTCGATGCATTCGATAACATAAAGAAATCATTGTTTCACACCTCTTCACGAAAATAACTCAATAACACAACGATATCAATATCAAAAGCAGTATCATTCTCTCTTATTCTCTCTACTTTCTTATCTTTCTTTTTCAATTTCTGAATATTACACTTGCTTGCTTCGCACAGGAGTATGTACCAGACAACATATAAAGGCTATGAAAAATATACTTAAGTATCATTAAGTTTTCAACAAATACAAAAACTTATTTTGCCAGTTATTTTGATAATATTAAGAAGCAAAATAATTTTTGTACAATATTCTATTCTCACTACCATATTCATCTCGATAGAATAACATCTTTTCCTTTCAGAAATTAGATTTTACAAACATAAAATAAAAATTTGCTACATATCTAATTTTCAACAGATTTTATTGGAAATCGAACATATAATTACTAGACTTGTCACATTAGACACAATGAGTCGAGAATATTTACATAGAATTATTAAGATTTTTTCTTAGTTATATCTGTTCAATTTTGAAAGCCTTTTCTCATATAAATCACATGATCTACTAAAGTTCCATTTGAATGTCTTAATGCTTGCTCTTTCTGTATGAACACTAATAATAAGTTGTCTCGTAGAATACATTGAATTTCAAGTTATCATACGCGGAAAGCGTCGAAAGCAATTTAAAAAAGGCCAATATGAAACGAATGAAGACAATATGGAATATATAATAATCAATATCTATGGAGTCGAATTTTGCATTTTCAATTCGACTCGACTCGGTTTTGATCTATGACGCTGATGTTTTTCCCCCAAAATTCCTTTTTTGACACTGCTGTTTGAATTTAGAATTATTTCACACCTCATCATTCGTTCAATTGTAAGAAATATGCCTCATGTATATCTGACGTAGTTGGTAGAAAATAAATGCATCGATCATCTAATAAATAATTGATTTTTATCCATCTAAAGATGTTTGAAAAACGGCTTGTAATCGCTGATAACACTGTAGCACACTATTGTCATTCTATACAATTCTTACGAATATATTCCGAATTTCTCACACATATATCTGGTATCTAGTTGCATATGTAATCGGTTGTTTCATAACAATTGCTTAATGGAGGCAAGATTTTTGACAAGAAATTACATTCAAATATTCTTCTCAAACAATTAATTATATTCACTACGAACAATCGATGATCTGTTTATTTTACTTGAATACCTTTGCTGGATTCAATCAATAATGGTAAATTGTATGTCCAAAGAAGTTTGACGATTTTTATAGTCATTTATATATAGTACTTCTGTCGTTCTAACAATTGAAAACATCGATATTAACGTACCATGTTCCAATTTACCTCGATGCTTCTCAAAAATCAACATACTCGCAATATTATACAAAAGTGAACTGATTGCCGGTAGTTTTTCTTCACTTCGTTGTCTGACAGCTAGAGATATTAAAGTTGTTTCTATGATTGGATAATACATTTATACATTGAAATTGACTTTCTAAACACTCGACCATTTAACACTCGGAAATATTCAAATATCTTCTTTAAAAACAATTATGTCTCTCGTGTAATGTTGTTCAAATCTATATTTACTAAAAATTTATTTTAGGATGACTAAAAACTATTTTGATAGTCTCGATATATTACTTGATAATCAACATCTTACTCAACTAGTAAGTTTTAAGTATGTTGATTTGGCTTCACGCATGAAAATGAAATGTTAATACTATTATTCAACAGTAATGAATACACTAGAAAAAGTTATGAGAATAGCCATAAAGCGAGTTATAGCTATTCGTTATGATCACGATAAAGATCAATTTTCTAATGAAACCACGAAAAAGTTGGTTATTTTATCTATTGAAGTAAATATCACTATTGTTGTTGACACGAATTATCTTTTTATATCAACTAATAAATTTTTTGTATTCATTTACTTGAAAATCATTTTTGTCATTCGTTTCCTTGCCAAAAATCGAGAAGGGGATCATAATAGACCACTCAAAACTGAAAAAAAAAAACGAATTGTATGACGAAATATTAGTCAAGAAAAATAAATCTCCTTGATAAATTCAGATTAATAGGTTTAAATATTCTTCAATATTTCCCATTTTCTAACTAAGACATTCACATAAGAACACACACTGATCAAAAGAGAATCCCAAACTCTATCAGATTTTAAAGAAATTCCTTTTCAGAATAGAGACTTCATCTCGAACATCTGATTTTAGTCAAAACAGACATGTATTTCACATAATGAAAAATATGTAGGTCTTCAATTAAGAAATAATACTTATTCTACGAATGAATGATGATTAGCATCAATGATAAAATAGTAACGTGTTTTATGTTTATGAATTCTATTTTTACTACATATAATAATTAATATAGATAGTTATTGTGGAATGAATGGCACTATAACCTTTGGAACAATATTTCGACGAGCAATTACAAACACTTCTGGTTGAATAATATGTTGTCTTCGGCAAAATAGAAATATATTTTTGTATTTTGCTCGTAGATCAGGCAATGAGATAGATGCTATTAATGGAGTAAAAATGACAGCATAATACCACAAATATTGAATATCACTGAAAAAATCAGCACCTACAGTCCACGGTAAACCGACAGTATAAGCAATATATAAGATTGTTGCCGGTATATCGACGATAATATAGAGTGCAGATATTGGTAATAATTGAGCTGTCATATTTCGGTATTGTTTCCATTGAATTCTTTGACGAACACGATATCTGCTATATACTACACGTATAATAAGAGCTATATTAAATATGGCAACTGAGAAGACCGGTACAAGATAGTCAACTACACTATCCCATATCGAAACTACATGATTACGTGTAATACAATCATACACACCACATTGTTTTTCACTGTAATCCACTTGAAAATCACATGGTACAATAAAGATTATGACACCATAAAATATGCTTGGATAAAGAATGCATAACATCAATGGGAGATAATGAAATAATACACGCTTCATTTTTGTTGCAAACCAGGTTGAATGAAAAATAACAATATGTCGTTCAATCGAAGCCCAAGCTATTAAATATCGCATTATTGCACATAGAGTAGAATCAATAAATACCCAAGCATAACAAAAAGCAGATGTTAATGATAACATAGTACCAGTCCAATAAAAATAAACTTGCCACACAATAACTGTAGGACCAAAGATAAAACCAAAAAAATTAACTATAATAAGTACATGATTACACAGTGTAGTACGGAATGTTCGAATTTTAATTGAATAATAAAGAACAAATATGGACCATAATGTAGATGGTATTAGAGGGATTAAGAAGAGCCATGAACGAGTTGAATACGCAATTGTCATTGAAAGCTGTGAATTGTATTAATTATTTACCAAACAAAAAAATTGCCGAAAATATATTAATAACACAATCAAATAAATTTGTTGTTCTAGAATACTTTCTACAAAAAGATAGTATTAATTAAAATGCACTGACAAAAGAATGTTTATGTATGTGCCCATAAATTTTATTTTGCTTTATAAAAAAAGCTAAAGAAATTACTTTTCGGTAATAGAATAATAGATGAATACTTGATCTAACAACAGGATACACTGATCATATTTCTTTCTTATTATCATCATCAGTAACATTTCAATATGAAATATTATTAATAAGTGATAAAGAAATATAAAAAGATCTAGTTTGCATATTTTTGTGTTGATGATACTAAAATTATTGTAAAATTTTCGGCCCTATGCTATATTATTTGAGGAAGATATTCGTTAAATATGAATCAAAAATAGTTCAGACAAAGTTTAATAACTTGAAAACGAAATTCTGCTCAAATAGTAAGAGTTTTTAAAAAATGTGCTATCTCATGTCATACACTCTAACACACTCTTTCAAAAAAAAGGAAATTAAATATGTAGAACGAAATTCTACACTTATTTAATGAATTTCTTCCTTGAATGATATAGTATAGAATTGAAACTTTTACCTCGTTCTCGTCACTATAGTGTTAACATATGTCGTTTTATATATTTGTGGAATGTTCTACATGACATAAATGCAAAATAGCAGATAAATCACAAGTGACGTAGAAAAAAACGAACTATTTTTATTTTGACTTTTTGATTGTCTTAGAGTGTGTCTAGAAAAATCCTTTTTAGATAAATAGAAAAAAGAATTTTCTGCTCAATTTTTTGCACTTATCTATCAATCTGTGTAAGCACTTACTCATTAAAACCAATACTAAAAGTAAAATATTCGGCATTAATATAGAGAGATTTTTGTAACATATTTAAGACGTTTATCTTTTGACTTTTGCGCTGATAAAAATAGGTTATATTTGAAAAACAAACATAGTATTTTTGTAGCACAGAAAATTCTGTCTTTTTTGTATAGAAATAATTCTTTTAGAAACAATTAAAGATTCTTAAAAAGTAACTCATTATTTCTGCGCCATTCATTATACTCCGTTCTGTAGTCGAAACTTATTATGAAATATATAGTGATCTATACTCACAGTAGTATTAGAATTCCAAGTGTGTTGTATATTCAATTATAATTTTTGAATACTAAACAAGCCTATTTGCATGAAGATAGAAAACAAAATCTATGTTAAGTCTTTATGGATTAACTGCATTAATTTAAATCTAGAAGCAAAAAACCATGATACGACAAAAGTATGATCTTACAAACATTCTTTAAATCTTTTGGTCGCAGGACATGCATGTATATGAGCTAACCTTTATAAACATTATATTTTGCAATCTTTTAAATTTTTTTTCTTGAATAAATACACATTCTCTCTCTCTCTTGAGCAGATTTTTAAGTAGTAGGATCATTATGCAATATCAATGTGCATGTATATCAAGTTGAAACTAAACAAGACTCTATAGAATCGCAAAGAAATTTCAGAACCATTACTACAGCTTTAATGTTAGAGAAGATCACTGGTTCAAATTTATTAAATCCGTAGAATGAGATTGAAGAATTAGTAACTGATGGTAATTTATTGAAACAGTAATCATGGAATATAAATATATAAATGATGAATTTATAATCGATTATTCTTCTTCATGTTATTGAAAATAGAAGAGATGATATGCGTGTAACTTTAATTTCTACGGTTATATTCAACAGAGTTCATTAAAGAGTAACACGAAGGTGGTATATAATTATTCATTATATTATGTGCACAAATTGATATAGTAAAGTAAATTATTTTATAAAATATTATATACTCAATCATTTCCGTTTGTAAATTGAATGTCGGAATAGAAGATGGTATATACCAGTAACGTTCGTCGCTATGACTCACTTGATTCTCGACTCTATAAATAAAATTTTGTATAATATAACAAAAAAATTAAAACTACTGCAAAGAACGCTTGCGTCTCTGAATACAGCTTAAAATAATTAGATCAGCCAAACGTTTTACACGTGACAAAGGTACATAAATTGCAGCGATCTCATCATTTTCATTTGACAGTTTCAAATCAATTAGAATGTTATTTAAAGCTGACTCTTGATTTTTATGCGTCATAATCGAGTAAGTAGATACGACTAGTAGTGCACGCCATTTTATTGTTACAACTACCTTCTGATTTGATTTTGATCTTTTATCTTTTTGGTAGAATATCGGCAACATCAATTCGAAATGTTTGTCCTAATTGAAATTGTCCAAAATTCTATTCAATCTTCGATTTGCCAATGTATTTTGTGTTAGTTGGAAAGAATTTCTGTAATGATCCAGTAGATTAGTTATCATTATTCATGATTAAATTTGAAAATAGTTCCTTTCTTATATTAAGTATCGTAAACGTATGTTTGGTATATTAATGATGACTGATGTGTAACCGTCTAAATCATACGAATTTTAATCTTCATACTTTTTTCCTGTATTATATTGATCTTCAATAAATGTAAACTTTATAGTCAGTCATACGTTATTTTCTAATGTTCTATTTGAAAGATTTTTATCTTGATTATCAGAATAAATGTCTATATCTTTCTACAATAGTTTGAAATTTGGAAGATCTTCTATAGCATATAAAATTTTCACATATTTGAGAGAGATGATAAAAATTAGCTCAATTATAACATATAATAAAAATATTTCGAATATGAAGTATCATATGCTTTTTTTTCTGTTTATTTAACATTTGCATACGACAAACATATGATCAATCTATCTCATTTGTAATCAAAAATGCATTCTTATTTTAATTACATGAGAAACATCATTATCGTTATTAATTCGATAAAAATCCAAGGTTGCAATTTATTTATATATAATATGTTTTTTATACACACCTGTACACATATATAAATATATGATGAGTAATAAAGAGTAGAGAGTCGAAACGAATGTTAAAAATAGATAAAAAGAAAAAGAGAGAGGAAGTAAAGGGGGACTTATGACGACGATGATGATGATGATGATGTAATATAACCCCCTAAAAATTACCAATAAATTGCACTATAAATAAAGCTGTCTTATGTTTACGATTTAATGTATATTCATTTTTCATCTGAAAGACATGATTCAAGTTTTTACTTATTTATTCATTTTTGGACCTATAGTCGCATCGGCGGCAACATCATGCAGCGCTGAAGGCAAACAAGGAACCTGTATTGATACTTCTGTATGTTCAGGTAAATCGGTACCTGGAAAATGTCCTGGTGCTATAAATATTCAATGTTGTATACCCGCGAATCCTAGTTGTACAGCCAATGGACAGGATGGTCTATGTATTGATACTTCATTATGTAGTGGCACTTCAATTCCTGGCTATTGTCCAGGTGCATCAAATATCCAATGTTGCATTTCTGGCAGTGATTCTGGAAGTTCTAGTGATGATCTCTGTGGAAGCTATATTGGTGCTTCGATAACTTCGATCGTCGGTAATGACAATAAAATCTATTCAGTAGTTAAAATCAAACCAGAACATCTTACCGATCCAAGTTCATATTCATTACCACCCACTAGTTCAGATAATACCATGACTCCAACAACTGCCTGTGCATTTGATAAGATGGCTTCAACTGCCAAACAGAATGGCGTAATAATTACAATTTCTTCTGGTTTTCGTACAGTTGCTCGTCAAGAATATTTCTGGAATTGTTATATGACAAAGGTTTGTAACAATGGTAATCTAGCTGCTCGACCTGGCACTTCAAATCACGGCACAGGTATAGCTCTTGACTTAAATACCAATTGTGGTAAGCAAACGGGAGCTAGACCGAATTGTGATGGAAGCAAAGTCTATCAATGGTTATACAATAATGCACATATATATGGATTTACTCGTACTGTTCTAAAAGAACCTTGGCATTGGGAATTTCGTGGAGTTGGTGTTTCTCCTGCTAGTTTTGCTTAGAACGTATAAATGAAGAAAGTGAAAACAAAATAATGAACAGAATTTTGATTTTATAAAATTTGTACATAGCTTTTTAACGAAGATAGAAACGCTTCTTGTACTTCATATTAGTTTTATGCTATTTTTTTAACGCTTTTAGAAGAAAAAACCATTTATATTAATCATAATTATATAATCAAGCAGTTGATTAATAAAGAAATAATTAATGGATATCTATCAAGTCATATTGGGAGAACACTTTCTTTTTCTTCAGTTATAAGGGATTATATATAACATATTTTCTCGAATATTGTTTCAACCATTTATTACATTGAATGATATTTCCCATTAAAAACAATATTATTTATTATCATCCCGACAGAAAGTTTTTATTTTCTTTACTATTGTATTACTTGTTTCGCATGATTGTTGTTCCCTATTTCTCTCATAGGAGCCAGCATAACGTCTTCGGACCGAATGACAATTAGTATCATTTTCGATATGTTTATCTTTAGAAAAGTAAATTTCTACATATATAATATTGTGTTAAAAACGACTGTTTGTTTTTTTATAATCATTTTACGAGAAAAGAAAATATCAAGTGGTAGAATCATTGATAACAAAAACTTTTTAATATCAATACGTAAGAAAATTGTTTCCATATAAAACCGTATACCCGATGATAAATGAAATTCATTTAGTTTTATTTCAAACAAAAAAATAAATGTAAAAGTTTTATCATATCGTGATGTTAATGATATTAAATATAAAGGAATAGAAGTTGTAAAAACATGGATATAAGGAAAAAAATGATCATAATGTTAGAAAGTAGATATCATATCATTTGTTTCTATATCATCATTAATTTTATTAAATGTATTTTTCTTATTTTTACCAAAATATTCTGGAAAAAAGAATTGAAATAATGGTTTAAGAATAAGTTTATATAATAAATAAACTAAACCAAATATTTCTAAACAAACAACTGTAAATAAAAGATTATGAAAAATAATTTCTGATTGTCTAGCTATTGGTTGTTGTAAATTTTTAACATAATATGGAGTTTCACTAATAGATATTGCTAATTTTGTTGATGTCGATGTTGCAAAAACATATTGATCACGTGGAAAAAATAAACTATTTGAATCCATAGTAAATGTTGGAATAAAAATTCCACTAAAATCTGATTCTTCACCTATCATTGCTTTTGTTTCATTAATAACTTTTGTTATTTGAAGTGTAACTGGTAAGTTTTGTGCTAAAATTTCTTCAGATTTTGAAAATGATTGAAAAACATTTAATTCTTTTAAATTATAACGTTCATTTTCATGTCCTTTAGCATACAAACCAATACGTAAACCACCAATAGTTTGTACACTATCTAACATAATTTCTACAGATATATGTTGATATGGAAGTTTAATAGATAAAGATAAAATTGAATTAATATTAGTACAATTATCCCAACGAATTGAAGACCATTTTGTACCAAATAAAGCTTGAAGTGATACAACATCACAATTAATTAATGTATTTAGAAAATCAATATTTAAAAAAATTGTTTGATTATTTAATAAATCAAACATTTTTCGTTGTTTTTCTATAGGGGGTATAGATAATGATTGTAAATTTGTTTGAAATTTTGCATTTCTTAGTGATAAATCACATGCAAAATATGAATCGGATGTTTGTTCTATTGGATATTGTTTAAAAAAATCATTACTAAATGAATATGCAAAACTAACTAAAACTATAACACAAAATGATAATAAACCACCAATCCATAATTCACCTTTATCAATTAAATCGGCATGTTTAAGTATCCATTTTAATTGATGTCTTACTTTTTTACTTCGAGGATGACTAATACAAACTTTTAATATACCCATTATAATAATCATTATTATAGCTAAACCTCCAACAATTAATGTCCAAAATAAAGGTGATACAACTAAACAATGACCTAATCCAATATGAAACATATTTTGTAAAAGAACTTCATCAAATATTGTATTTTCTGGTGATACTGGATATGCTATAAGTTGATTTGTTGATTCTAATGATGATTGAGGTACATCACTAACAGAGCCAAGTGGACAAAATGATCCAGATAAACATGGAATACATTGTAAACTAGAATTACCAGAATTTTTAGTACCAGGTGAACAAAGAATACAATCATGAATTCCACTTTGATTTTTATATGTACCTGGTGAACATGGTTTTGGAGAAGTAAATACTGGCATTGATCCAATATCTTCAATAGATGGATAATAACCAGGTGGAGTTGGATTTAATATAAGAATATCTCCATCTCTATCAATTAATGCTAATGATGATGATGATGAGATAATATTTAAAAATATTCTATCAAAACTTGTTGGTAATAATTGATGATTATTAGGAAAAACTGATATTGGACTACTATTTGTATTGTAAACATTATTTTGAATATCATAAAAATAAATTTGTGATGATGACCATTCATAATTAAGTGAATATGTATTAACTAAAATAGCTGCTATTCCATTATCTAACCATGCAACACCTTTTCCATTTCCTATTGATCTTCCATTTGTATTTCTACTTATATAATTTAATTTATTTGCTTTTGTTAAATCTACAGAAAATAAAAATACTCGATTAATAAATTGCATTCCAACTAAAATATTTCCATTTTTATTTATACTAATAGACATATCATATTTAGATGAATAAATATTAGCATCAGAATTAGTTAATAAATCTTGCCATGTACCTGGATTAGCAATAGGTTTATATTCATCAACAATAATTGGATAACTATTCGATAAATTAAAATTTATTAAATAAACTATTGGAATATATTTTGTTATTGTATCCATTGGATTAATTATAAATCCTGATAGAATACCAAAATTTTCAGTTAATTTAACTGCATGTGGCATAAATGATTTATCTGGCCATGTTAAATTTCCATCCCATGAATTCAAAATAGATGGATTTTGTGAATCAAATATACAAATAAATCTATTTGAAAAACCATAAGCATAACGACCATTTGATGTAACATCAATAACATAATATTCTTGATGTTCATAATTATTAAAATATTGTATTAAATAAGAAAAATTATTATCACATGTTAGTGAAGCACTATTAAATTTTACTACACCTATAAATGTTCCATTTTTTCCATTAATTAATTCTCCACCAAAAAAAAATTGTCTTTGATTTTGAGCAAGTACAACAGTATAAATATAATGATCTGTCATATTTGGAAATGAAATGGAACATTTAAATGATGATGATGTATCATTATAAGGTGATAATTCAATTAAAAATCTTGGTGGATTATTTTCATTTTGAACTTCAACAAGAAAAAATTCATTTATTCCTAATTTTAAACCATAAGCATCATAATCAGTTTTATTCGGTGTAAAAACACCATTTAGATAATGAATAAATAATAAAATTATATAACAAATAAACATCTAATTGTTATTACTTGTTCAAAAAAAGAATCAATTAATAAATGATATAATAAGTATTGAATAATTCATACACTTTTATAGATAAAAAAACGTGTCAAACTTTATGACTATTACTTGTCATTTACTATTAGAGCATCTTTCATAAATAGCACTATTTTACTTTGTGATGAATGTATATATATATTGATTTTTGATGTGAAAATAATATCAGTTATACTCAAAACGAAAAAATAAGTACTAATGAATAATATGTGTCGAAAAAAGTAGGAGTGAATATTTGATAGAAAAATGGAAGATAAGATTTTTTTCTTGAAGAAATATTTTGAAAGCCAATGAACTGGAAAATGGCTTTTAATAATGTATTTTAAATATTAACTATGAGTCAAATTTATCATCAACTATCTTATATACTGCATCGCTTTTCATGGTAAAAGTTAATACAGACGTATCGATCATGTTATCAAGCAGTCAAATGTACATAACCGTTTAAATGAAAATGACTCAATCTGATTCAAATTGATAATTAAATTAGATAAAAAGTTAAAATATAGGGCTTGTTTTAATGTTCTACCTGTTTGAAACAATCTTTTCTTTCGTATGCATGCATTATGATATATTATACACAGAAGTAGAAAAGAAAAGAACAAAAGAAAAAAAAAATTGAGATGGAATTTCGAAAGATGCATACAAAATTAAAAGCGATATTTAAACCATAAAATATATTCAAAAAAAAAGTAAAGTAGTAGCAATAGGTAGTGCAAATCCAACGGATTCGCTGATTCTTTTCTTAAAGAAATAAAATCGATCACTATATGTTTGGAAAGAAAACGTATTTCGAAGTCGTAGGGATTTTTTCATTATCAACATAGATAGACTTTTCGAAACTTGCTTCTGTCTCCCTCATATAATGCTACAGAATCATTCTTTCTTTCTTACACGAAAAAGTCTTTGATGGAATGTTGTGAAGCTCGTTACCTAAAATTTCGCGCATAATGTTACGTAAAAGCTAGAAGAGAGCTTCTTGTACTTCAAAAATACGTGCAAATGTTCAAAACACGGTAAACACTCACTCCGTCCAACACACTATGTTCTTATTTCTTTTGTAATATGATCGATTATTTTGAGCAATTGTCATGTTATACTAAGAGTTATAAGAACTCATACTTCTTTTGTCATTTTTGGACCAATTCTTATGAAAAATGAGAAAGAGAAGTCATTTCCGAATATGTTCATTGTTAATGTTTTATGTCTCATGTAAACTTAGTGACAAGTTAGTCCAAAATTTGCAAGAGAAGCAATGGAAATTTTTTTGTTCGCCTGTAGCACGAAACTTTTCGATGAAGCACCCACTCTTATTTTCATTTCTAAACTTTTTCAGATTTTTTGATATAGATTCTAGAAGATCCTAGGTTTTTAGGATCGTTTTCAGACTAATGCCAAATCCTACGAGTTTCTTATGCGAACCTATTTAAATGTTCTTATCCAGCGTATTGTATGACCTCTTGCTCGCTCATAAATGTGACGACTGCTGTAATATCTTGTGTTTATCTTTTCTCTCATCTCTTCCGCTATTCTGACTGTATGCTCTCTTTCAAATATAAGGTTGTATCCGATGTGGAATTTATGAATGATGCACCACAGACAGCTGCTTCCATGGCAGTCACTCCTTAATGTCACTTGATATTGAACTACATCTTTTTTACTGACAAGTTAAAGATAATTGTTAAAGGCTATAAAACGAATGAAATGAAAAGAATCATAAGACGATAATAAACCGGTACAGAATTCCACGAAACAACGATATTTTCGTCACAGTTATAAGAAGTAGAATCACAAAGGTAATCATACATTAAAAGACACAGAACAGTTAAGTTACAGAAATATTATATATCAGCAATAATAAAAAAAACTTACTAAACTCTCAAAGAGTTTATTGAACTGTCATATGTTCCAAAAGGATTTATTATTCTACTTATTTTTTTTATTATTGCTTTTGTGATTCTACTTCTTATAATTGCGACGATAATTCAGTAAAATTTTTAAATTAATTTGAGAATTTCTTAGTATCGTAGAATTGTGTCCGGATTTATTATCATCTTATGCTCTTTTTCATTTCATTCATTTTTAAGTCTTTAACAATTATCTTTAACTTGCTAATAAAAAAGTGTAACACCATATCGAGGGATATTGAAGAGCAACAGTCGGTAGTGTAGTAAATATCGTACATCGAGGATAACAGTAATGCTATTCCTTGAGTTTGTCATTGTGATTATAATAGGAGAAGCGTTGCAGCAGTGACGAAATAATATTATTCTTATTTGTCGTTACATAAATCGATCGAGAAATATTCAAGACTCTTTTAGATAGGCAAACCGATATATAGTTAACTAGATACACTCACGCTGGCAATTAATGGTGATAATATATTGAAGTTATTTCAATGTTTGTAGGTAGCAATCTATATTACCTATTTATATTCAATGAAATTAGTAGGTGTTTTTCAGTAATGTTTATTTAACTGACTCAATGAACCGTGGTAATTCATGCACATGGTGATATAACGCCCATAGATGAAAGCCTTTTGCATACGTTTCTTTTTTAAGGGAGTGACTATTGATACATAGTCATGTGATTATGTGCACCCACATAGGTAATATCCATTAATTAGTAAATATTAAATTATATCATAGTCTTATATACACTTGAGTATTACTTAGGTCGTACAAAAAGTTCCCAGATTGCTATTGACAATTTTATAAACCAATTAATATCGAAGAGTATTGTGCATGGATAAATAGTGAAATGTCTTATCTATAATAGTACATATAGTAAATTTCTTTTAGACTTGGTTATAATACTTTAATTCGAACTATTTTGAGGATAAATCCAATGACAATTCACGAAGAGCTTGCAACAACTTTGGGACCCACTGCTCCATCATGTCAAATAGTTGCAGAGTAGGTAAAGCGTTTTCGTGAAGGAAGAGAAGATGCCAATGATGATCCTCGATTTGGTCGTCCAATTTCCATGCTTACAGATAAAAATATTGAATTAGTACGACAGATTATCAACAATGATCCACATTCAACTTATTAAGATATTATAGTTGAGACATTTTTCTCTCGTGGTACAATAGAATAAATTATCCAAAAATATCTCAAGATGAAAAACATTACATCTCATTAGATTGGCGAAAGTGAATCACCACTTACTATCGTTCGTCAAAGCAAATTTGAACCAAAAAATTTATTTTCTATATTTTTTAAACCAAATGATCCTGCTCTTATACATGCTGTTGATAATGATAAGACTATAGATCACGACTATTATATAGAAAATTGCCTCAAGCCTTTTGTCAAAGAAATACGTAAACAAAGAAATCCAAATGGTAGTAAAGGTATAAAATTGCTTCACGACAATGCTTCAAGCCATCGTCATTTAGATGTTATTAATTATTTAACAGAAGAATGTATCAACATAATGCCACATCCACTATATTCACTTGACCTTGCACTATGTGATTATTGGCTAAATAATTACATCAAACAGAATTTAACTGATCAACCAGATGAAAAATCACTGGCTCATGCGGTTTCCGACCTAATAAAAAATATTTCAGAAAAAGAATTTAATAAAACTTTTGACAAACTATTATAGAGGATGGAACTTTGTATAAATAATCATGGTGACTATTTTGAACATTTAATAAAATAAAACTTGAACTTTCTCTTTCTTTTTATATATTAAAAAAAAACATCTGAGAACTTTTTGGACGACCTAAGTAGTATAAATAAAATATCATTACACGAGTATCGAAAGACAAATTAATTGAAATAGAGAACAATTAATTTAGAAACATTTCCAGCACCTTCTCTCTCAAGTTTTCAAGAAAATTCCTTGTATATTTTTATTATTTTCAATATATTTGACATAATACTTACGTAAGATATCTGATCATAAAACAGTAAAGATGGAACATCTCTAGTGGATAACTTAACGAAACATAAACCTTTCAAACATAATACAGTCTAAAATTGAAGTCATTGTTCATTAATTATCATTTGAATAAAACCTAAAAATCAAGTTTTTCATTGAATGAATGTGTAATTTAGTTTATGTAAAACCACACGAACCATTAAACTTTAAAGATTATTTATGTAATATCATCATCAACATTGAGAATCGAATTTATTTTTTTATTGCATTTATAGTCATACCTTTAAGAAAGAATCTATATTGCCATGTTCTTCTGGTTATCGTTGGATGGGAGTAAGATACTCAGGTTTAAGCATAATGTTATAACAGACATTTTTTAAGTAGAGTTTGAGAATGAGTACAATGGAGTTTTAATGATATAATAATACTCATTTATTATAAAGGAGATTACATACAATCGGTCCGTTTGATTCTAAAAGTTATCCGATCTGATTTGCTTCGCAAACATATCAATAAAGATTACTAAAGGAAAGATTAAAGAGTATCTTGCCGCACTGTAAGCTGATTTGCTGTTTAAATGTTTCTGAAATTTCCATTCTGTAAGCCGACTAATTAAGAAACAAATATAGAATCTTTCCTTCTATACCTGATTAAAAGAAAAAAAAGACACAATTAGGAGAGAGAAAGTACCGACATTAAAACTTTTTTTTCAATATGTTAAAAATAATAAAAATATGCAGAGAATTTTCTTGAAAACCTAAGAGAGAAGACGCTGAAAATATTTCTAAATTAATTGTTCTCTAGTTAAATTAACTTATCTTTTGATGCTTATGTAATTATCCTAGTTAATGTATACTCTATTGGAATGTAATAAAGTAAGATATTTTATTTATACTAATACTCAAATGCATATAAAACTATAAAACTAAACAGTTTTGTCTTTCTTTTTCATTCTTTGCTCGACACGCAAGAAAAAGATACATGTATATTTAACGTAGACGAATGAAATAGCCAACTCGAGCAGAATTATCGATGATTGATCTAGGAACATTTTCAAAGAGTCCTATATTTGCTCTATGAAATAATACTTTTATAGTTTTGATAGCTCAAATCGCGTACTCAAAAACTCTGAAATACTATTTTTTATTCTGACTGGATCACTTGTAGAATTATACGTCAAATGAAACAATTTCAACCGAATCCTTACGTTAGTGTTGAATTCGGAACAATTTTGGATTGGAGCTCGAACATAGGATTAGTTCTGGTGTGTTAAATTTTTTTTTGCAGGGACTCGACAATGTGCCACATTGCAGCGCTGATTTTTTTCTAAAAGATACATTGATTTAAATCAAGGCATAACTTCTAATCATCAGTACTGTGATACATTGCAAATAACACAATGTCGTGCAATCTTTTCTTATAAAAACTGGTATTATTGTACTACAAAATCTAGTTTGTAGAATTATAAATGAAATATTCATCACTATTTGAATATAGCACTTTATAGTGTAATACATACGTCTTTGTAAGAATTTTCACACAAAATAAGAAGGTACAAAACATGACTAAAGAATTTCGAGTTGAAATAAATCAATATAGATTGTGAAAACTAAACTGATTCTGATAGTTTTGATTAGTGCTTCTTACACTTTAAAGCTAATTGTAGTTTGTTTGTTTTTTGAGAAATTTAAGAAACAATTTTTTATTTTGAATATGATTATTCTATACTCATTAACTATTTTTATTTATTTCTATGTTAACATGTCTTTCTAGCAGAAATGAATCTCTATACTATAACGAATACTATCAGGAAGGTAATTAAAATTTCATCGTATCGAAGCTTCTTTACTTTTCAATAAAATAACAAAGAAATGAAAAAAACACCATCAAAAATGAAATTCGTCTTTTTGGTCGCTAGTTTATTTTCTATATAAAAGCGGTCTTTATATCATTTGATAGAGACATTTTAGGAAAAAATTATTGATGATGCTTAATCAGAATGAATCAAATTTTCTGAGATTGTTATCAACTGTCATAACTTTTGTAAGGATGAAGCTAAAACGAAAACTATTAGTATAAAAGAAGAAAATGAGAATGAACGAGATGCATGATTATTCCAGCTCTCGCCATCTTTTTCACCACCGCTCAGTAATAGTTCAAAGTTCAATGGTTGAAACAATTCAAGCCGATGAAAATCAGGTTTTTCACTTTGAGGTGGTGCTGAATAGAGTGCTTCATAGATGCGTTTGTCACCTTGACCATGTATAGCATAAGCATTGAAACGATCAATATGAGCAGGAAAATGAACACGAGGTATATGTACTCGACCAATCCATCGATCAGATGACGGATATTCTACCTGGTAGTCAGGTAATGGTAGCATTTGTTTTAGTACCTTGCGTCGATCGACTAATAAAAGAACAAGATAATGACCATGTGGAGAAAACTCAAGTTCAATATAATGATTTGTTAATGATGCGAGAAAAAAAAGTTCAACAACTTCATAATTCCATAACTCTGAAAATGGGCCAGGTGGTGTTGATGTAGGAGCAGGATCGTTGAAATATGGTGCATCAATTTCTATTAAAAGACTATTGTTATCGATGGTTGATGAAAGAGCAAGTTGAATATGTCGATGATCGACAATAGGTGTAGAATTCCATTGATTTTCAATCGTGAAGTTTATTGTTATGCTAGTCAATGTATGTATAAAACAGAGCAGAAAAAAAAGTTGAAATGCAAATTCAGTCCACATAATATGCTTTAATTACACTTTCATCTAGTGATGGGCTGTAAGCCGTAAGAATCGTGACAAAACAGAAAAAGACAAGTCGTGATATAGACGAATGAGGACTTCGCGTGGGATGGGATAATCTCATCCTGTGGGACAGAAATTTTGTGAAAACGTCCCACGGGATAGGATGTAGCATGAAATCCTGAAAAGTTTCACGTCGTTTGTAGGACCAACAGTTATGCAAACAATATGCTCTTAAACTATAATTGGCTTGTATGAAAATTCGTGGGATGAGATGGGACAAATATTTTATCCCATGGGACGATTTTTTCGTCCCATCCCATCCTACACGGAGCCTTGAGACGAATAAAATCGTACAAACCTACGGCAGAACGAAAGAAGAAGGGTATCACAAACGGTGTAACCAACGTGTTACGTTCCTCTTACATTATCAGATACACTGATATGCGAACAAAACGAAAGAAACGATTTTTGAAATTGTTTTTTTATTTTGAAACAAATTTTCTCGAATGGTTTTGTTTTTTTAGCATAATAATAAGTGAGGAAATAATTAATCAAAAAAGCTAGTATCATCATTCTCTTCCTATTTTTAGTATATTTTAGATAATATTCTTATTGACTTTGTAATTAAACTATATCAATCTATTAATTGTATTTAAATTTCATCCATCTATTTTATTACAACCTGCGATAGTTCAATAGTAATAAATAACATAAAAAATATTAAAATATGTATAAATATATCGGAGAATAGCAAAATATTAGTATTCTTAGTTGGGATGCAATGGTGACGAATAATCGATCGACCGATGAATTCGTGAAACGGTACTCAGTCGAACCGATCAAACGATCAAACCGATTAAATGATTAAAAGCATAAGTGGCCTAAGTGCGGCTATTTGTAAAGGTATCATGCAATTGCCTATGGATCCCCAACTAGGGGTGGGACTTACACATTAACTTCAAAGTTAATGTTAAAGTGACATACTTTAAACTTTAATTTCAATTAAAGTAAAACATTTTAACACTTCAACTTTGAATTTCTTAAAGTTTAAGTGCTCCTCCTAAAACAAAAAAAACCTCCTAGTACTATCCTGAGAGAGGGGTATTAGAGCCGTTATACACCTATTGCAGGGGTACTCCACTGGGATAGCACTATGAGGGTCCCAGTGCCACTTAAGCCCTCGAGTACTATAGACAAGTAACACTCGTCGCTATGACTCACTAAATCCTCGGCTGAAATCGACCTAATTAGGGCTGGCACTTTAAACTCTAATTAAAGTCTAAATTGTACAGTCGATAAAGACTACCTTAGGTCAGAAAGCTTTATAGTATCTAAGTACCACTCAGAAATTACTTGTCGCTGCATCCGCTTTTCTATTAGTCGAAAAGCTAGCCAATCAGATGGCAATAAATTAGAACTTGCTTATTCTATGGATAACTATGAGAGATTCTATGAAAAGTTTTGTAGAGCACCGTTGATAACCTCAAATTGGTCTCAACGATCCTATGCTCCGTCCTACTTTTCATAAAGAAAAAATGCTTCGAAATCTGATTGGTCGAAAGCTCCATATTGAAAGCAGCTTTACAGTATAGCACTTGAGGATCGATGGGTACTCCCATTATATAGGACTTGAGGACTTTAAGATGTATGAACAACTCACTTTAACTTTGAAAAATCAAAATCAAAGTTTGAAAATGCTGTACTTTTATAAAGTGTTTTCAAAGTTAAAGTGACATTCCTAGTCCCATTCCTATTCGTAACACCTATCCTATAGGGGTATGTATAGGTTCTCAACAGCTATCCTATGAATACCTTCATAATATAGCTATTGCGGACCTATAGATACATCCATAACATAGATATTGAGAACTTATGAATACTTCTATAAGATAGATGTGAGGAGCTATAGGTAATTACGTGGTGCCTTTGCAAATAGCCGCACTTAGGCCAATATGCTTTTAATCGCTTAATCAGTTCAACCGTTTAATCGTTTGATTGGTCCTACGTAGGACCGATTATCGTTTCGAACCAATTACTAATTTACACTTAAGCGATTATTGATCATTACCGTTGCATCCCTAAGTGTGTTTCAGAAAAGTAGAATATTGACAGGTAAATCGTGGTGTATCTTCACGGATTCTTCGAATCCTATAATTATGAATCAATAAACAGTGTTGTTGAAAATTCTTAATACAGTTTCATCCCCTTTCCAATTTCGTTTATAGATTTCAGTCACACTATAGATATATGACTGACACTTCGTTTGAATCTACTTCATGGTGAAGGCGGGTTAATTACACCACCTACATTGGGATTGTCCGAATGCAAAGAACACCCATACTTGATATTTGCTCTACACCCTCAACAGTAATACTTTATAAGTGGATTGGTTTATTCTAATGCAGTACTATAATTTAGTTGTTTGAAAACTAGTCTTCATTAAAGTACATCATTCCATTATGGAGATGTATCATAAATATTAATCATGCATTCTCTATGACATTGCAAAACTATGGCAAAAAACTATGTGACGTCTGTGTTTCTGACCAGCATTGATATAATACACTAGTATACTAAATATCAGCTCAGAAGCTAAAATATCGATATACTTTGAGAAATGCTTGAAAAGTTTGGCCAAAGTTGTGTTTCATTTGCTTCAATTTACCTTTTATCTGTATTGACGTTTTTTTTTACAAATAATCTACTACATACACAATCTGAAGTCGACGTCAATTTATTCAAGATAAAGAGAGAAGATAAATTACAACTGATATTAACCACTATGACGAACATGAAACAAATAATAATAGACTGTCTGATCAAATGGCTTATTGAACCACGTAAAATTTATTGAAAAGTTAGAACAAATGTTGTGCTAAGTGTCACTTGATTCACTAGTGACAACATGAGCATTCTCAAGAACGACCAACCAAAATAATAGTGAAATACATAAATGATCTCATAGTTCAGCAATAAAAGAAACAATTTTTATCAAATTAATTCTATCATAAATAGTAGTTCCTTGTTTGGAATAAAACTGCATCTTGAGTCTTCCTAAATTTGTGCTGATTTCTATTCATATACAATGGCGACATACAATATAAAAGAACGCAATATCAAGAATTAAGAGGTGGAGCACTCGATGCAACATTCTCATGTGTACTCTTCAAGTGAAAAATTAATTTTCGAAAGTATCAAGATAGGTTTGTTTCTGTTTCTTTTTTGCGGACTCGTTATCTTCAAACGTTATTTTGAGTGGCGCGACGACGGACTTTCGATCTTTCTTTTAACTCTATACAAGCTCTTTCTGAGAACAGACCACTAATCTTTGATCAGGATACTCATAGTCATATAAAAACAGCACGAAAACTCTCTCTTAAGTACAAAATTAGAATGATGCTTTGGAGATCGTTCTCACTTTTTTTATTGCTGAATGCGGCAAGTGGACAAATATCCATCAAGAACTTTGTACCGTTCGGTATTGCAAATGGTGATAGAACTATGGGACGTCAGCTGGATGCCGTGACGGCACCTATCAGTATCAATACCCGTTTCCCATTTTTTGGCAAGAATTACGATGTTATTAGAGTTTATAGCCATGGTTTAATTCTATTCGGCAATATTACGTATAATCTACCACATCAAACACCAGGTCCTTTCCATTACGTAATTTTGTATGTGTTTCTCCATATTGGGCAGATACAGACATTTCCCAAGATCCCTTGAGTGATATTTTTTATCGAGAAATTAATGACGACAATATTTTAACACAGATTTCAAATATGGTACGAAATGGCCTTCCTACTCTATCAGCTACTCGAGTGTTATGGGCTTTTGTAGCCACATGGTACAGGGTTCCTGGTCACCAGGCAAATTCGGGTCGAAATACTTATCAGGTAATTAGAACTGTGGCGGCTTTTAAGATCATTCAAATAATACTAAAATAAAAATCTTCCCGTTATATAAACACACATATTGTCTGCGTTAGAGAAAGCTGAATCTTTCAGAATCTGAAATGCTCTCTGTTCATTGTTGTATTTGTTTAGGCTATTATCGCAACCAATGGCATTTATTCATTCTCTATTTTTACGTATGACCGACTGGATTGGTCTGCTGGTGCATGGGGTGGCTATCCTCAAGTTGGCTTTAATGCCGGTGATCAAGTGAATTTTTTTTGCATTAGAGAAATCCTTCTCAGTGGATATCACTAGTATAACCGAAGATTCCAATGTTGGCGTTCCTGGTCAATTCATTTTTCTGACGAATGGTAACATCAGCGATACACAGTGCAATTTAACTCAAGGCCTACAAAGTTCTCCCTTTCGAGGCTCTATGCATGGCGGCTATAGATTACGATTATATGGCGTTTGCTTTGATGACTCATATTATACGATTCACATTGGCCGTCGTCAAATCAGAGATTGTCAATTCAGTACAGTCTTTTTAACATGCACAATGCCTATGATACCGGAAGGTCGACATCAAATCGAAGTAAAAACTTCGAACGGACGTCTAGTCGCTCATACAGACTTTTTATCGTTCATGCCCGAATCGAATGCTGATTCAATCTTAAGTAATTATGGTGAATTGGATCATATGGCTTATACTAAAGGAGATCGTCGTTTCAGTTTACATTTCCAAAACAATTTGCTTACTAGAAATTATTTATTTCAAATTGTTGTTTACGATTACAGTACCGAATATCAAGTAGTAGATGATATATTTCACAATATAGACACAAAACGTGTTGACCTTGGACTTGGTGTTCGGAATCTTTCCCTTCTGAATAATTTAACTATAAATTTCCAGTCAATCTTTCCTCTAACTGGTGAATCACCGGATCAAATTCATCTTGTGGATATTTCCTTTGAACTTGTAGCGCCAGATACAATATCACAAACCACTTCCTGGAAAGGAACTCACCAGTTTATTGTACGCACATTTATTGTTTCCAATGAACTAACTGCAAGTTTTTGTGCACTCTGGAGCGGCGTGCAATTGAGTGCTAATACACCACACCTAGTCAGTCAAGCTCCTACATGCCCTTGCCGAGTAAGAACCACATGGGATGAAGAACAATTAGGATTCACTATGGATCACAGCTGCAATGGACGGAAAAATGCGTCGTGGAGCTGTCGATTTCAGCGAGGAGCTCGAGGATGTTATCGACGAAAATCTCTAACAAGTGACATTGGTGCACATTGTTGTTATGATAATAATGGAGTTTTGATAACCAATTGGAGAGCTGGGTCAGGTTCGATAAAAGCACACTATCCTAACCCAATGAAGACTTTATCCACCTTTCGGCACTTCGTTTCTGATATTCTTCCTTTTTATTCATGCTGTGGAACTGGAACTGAACAAATTAGCACATGTGAGCATTATGTAAAACATCGACCTGTTTGTAATAATTGTGATCAAATCTGCAATCCCCCTCCACCACGACCTTCCGGTGGTGGACGCGATCCACATTTTTCTACGTTGGATGGAAATTCCTACACATTCAATGGTCATGGTGAATATGCGTTAGTCAAATCAAGTGATGGGCAGTTCGAAATTCAAGTGCGACTTGCTCGCTTAGACCAAGACTCAGTTTTATCCATGGATCATGCAACAGCTATTGTGGCATTTGTTATTCATCATGAAGATCAATCACGTGTTCAATTTGAACTTTTCCCAAAATTACGGATGATTGAGCTTCGTATTGATGAAAGATTAGTAGAATTTACACCACTTTCGGACCCTGATGAACTTGCATCTTCATCATTAATCTATTCAGATGATCGACAATTGATCATTCGTCAAACTGATATTCATAGTTATAGCATATCTTACGGCGAAAGTGGAATTCAATTTCTTGTCTATGTTCGACCACAGCTGGACTTTCTCGATTTAGTTTCCATTTTATCCAGTACATTCAAATCAGACCAACAGTTTCAAGGATTACTCGGTGGTTTTCAAGGTCTTATCTATCCAGATGGAACAAGTGTTTCAGCTAGTCTAAATGATGATCAACTCCTTTTTCCTTACGGTGAATCGTGGCGTACAACGAGAGATTCGTCTATCTTCCACTATCGTGCACAAGATAGCCATGCTCAACACCAAGATTTGACGTATCGTCCGATTTTTCAGCAAGATCTTCTCAACAAGTACGGAAATACTAGTCGCTATGAAATGGCCAAAAAGGCCTGCAAGCAAATTGCTCACGAACAACAATGTATTTTTGATGTTTTAATAACAAATGATCCTACCATTAGTCAACAACACGAAAAATATGAAACAACTTTACAATCTGTGGAAGAATATATCGAATTAGTCACAAATGATATAGAAATTAGAAAGAATAGTACTACAATCACTTCAATCATCACTAGCACTCATAGTATTACTAACACTCCCATTATTACCAATAATCCCATTATTACCGATAGTCCCATTGTTACCAATAGTCCCATTATTACCAATACTCCTGGTCCTACCAGCTCTACTAATGGTAATGGAACACCAAAACCTGAAACATCAGCAGCAAACTATTTAGCTTGTGGAATGTGGCACATTGTTCTATTTACATCGATTATAGTTGGTTATTCATGCTAATTACGTCGATTTCATAAGAACCCAATTTCTTTGAAACTGAAAGGACTTCTATAATTTTGATAAAAAATTTATTTCTTCATAATAAAGAGAAGAGATAAGTTGGAGAAATAACTTACCTAATCACTTTCATATAATTTAACAGTGTCACCTACAAAAATTTTTACCTTAACCCTATAATCGCGACGAGGTCCGACGGTGGACCCCACTTTATTTTAACAAGAAACTTAATAGAGGAATACTTTTCTTTCGTTTATTCGAAGGCGGAAGGTTACACGTACTGTGTAATTTGCGCTACCTTTGCTATTTTTAAAATCATTTATTGCATAGCGTGATGCTTCTCGCTACAGCAACCAAAATAAAAGCATTTGTTACAATCAGAACAGAAAATTTTTATTCTCTTTGTTGTTGCGTGACATACTTCTCTTGATTGTTGTTCCCTGTTTTTCGCGTAACAGCCAACACAACGTCTTTGGACATTGCGATCAGATCCTTCCATTTCTTCAAGCTTGTAATCCGTCAGCTTGCGTTTCGTTTGGCTTGTTGAGCGTTCTATCGGACTAGGTTTTAGAATCTCAAATGGCACACCAAGAAGTAAATCAATTCGACCCGAAAGAAGACCTCCTATACGATGATACAAACAACAGAAAGAAAAACAAATAGCTGCACAGACTGAAAATATTAATGAGCACATTTATTAAGCGCGGACACGCACGAAAATTAATGTTGAAGTTATTTCCCTCGGAAAACCGAATCGCGGTGAAAGGGTTAATGGTGATGTGATCCATTCGAAACCATCCTTATAGGATAACCAGAAAGTCACTATTCAAAGAAAACATTGAATATCTTCGCCATGTTTTGACCTAATGAACTGATAGTTTTACTAGTGATACACGACTGCTCATAGTTCAGATTCCCAAGAGAAGCAACTGAAAAAATCTGTTTTGAAATGTTAAAATGGGCTTCACCAAAATATATAGCCCTTCACAGATTATGAAAAACCAATACTGAAGTTTTCTCAACTAGTTCATTCTGTTTATCACTGAAACTTTCAGCGTACAAAGAATAACAAGACATGCATCATTGAAATAAATTTGAGATTGGATAATATTAACATAGAAAAGCAATAAAAATACGCAAGGAAAGTTAGCAGCCGATTCGAGTATTTTCCATGATGATTCGCTTGAGTGTTTAAGCTACAAAAGACACTAGTAAGCCATCTACAACTCGACGAGCTCTATCTAAGGGTATATTCGGATCTGATATACAATGGGGGAGTATCGTAATATAACGAAAAAAATTAAGTTTTTCAATTGCGAATAGATGAGTCCTTTCCATTGGGGAAATGACTTACTCCGGTACTTCTGTACTCCGTGTAACCCCGTACTCCCGTGTACTCTCATGTAAGTCAGGAGTTTAAGGAGTACACCGAAATACATGGGATTACAGGGAGTCTGAGAGATACAATTTGTATATATGAGCAAGTATCACAGATGCCTTCGTCATCCACTTTAAATATTCCTATTTTCTTTTGAACTGGAGTACTCATAAGTCCTCAAGGCGTATATTATGAGGTTACTCTTAGGTCTTCAAATCCTATATTAGGAAGGCACCCTTAACTTCTCGGATGCTATATTACAGGAGTACCCTGAGGCCCTCAAGTCCTCTATGGAATGGGTATTCTTAGACCCCGCGTCATATATTATAAGGTACCCTTGGTTCCTTATCTCCTATTATATAGACATACTTTTAGGTCCTCAAGTCCTATTGTGTAGAATTATGAGTGAAAAAATAGCGATTTCAGTCAATAGCAATTGATATTGGTATTAGTATTGGATGATATCAGTATTGGTGTAGAGGTTGTTGATCCCTCACATGAAACATCAATATTTTGAAAAACCCACAACAGATTCGGATTCCTCAGTCCCGAGGATCTTCGACCAAACTTTATATAAAATCGTTATTTTCGAAATATAACGTTGTTTTAACAAAAAATATCAAATTCGAAAATTTTGGCAAACCAATCACAAACTCTTGATTCTTTCATCAGGAAATACTTTATTTTATGAAAATAACAATTCTCTATAGAGTTTGATCAAAGGTTTCTGGGTTGAGAAATCTGAATTAGAGTCCTGTGGGAACAACTTTTTTTGGATCCCATTCCCCATTGTCATTTCCTAAAAAAATTTTTGTTCCCATTCCCATAAAGTTTTCTAAATCTCTATTCATCTATCAGAGAAAATGTCATTGCCATATATTAGAGTCTCGCGACGTGATATTAAATAAATTAAATGTATAATTACGATTGGGGAAACGTTTGGCTAAATATCCTAATGAGATTTGCCTTTTTACAAATATAAAAATTTAGTTCTGCTCAATTCTGTTTATATTAACCCTTTCACTGCGATTCGATTTTCATAGAAAGTAACATCTCTAAATTTGTTTTATTACAAAATAAATATACCACAGGATGCAGCGTGAAACGGTATACAATCTACATCGTAAAGCATATTTCGATTGTATACCTTTTGTTTTCAAAAAAAGTAAAACTGTGTGCAACCAATTGTTGAGGTTGTAAAAATTGTTCGCATAGAATTTTGCTTTTTTTGAAAACAAAAGGTATAGAATCGAAATAAGCTTTACGATGTACATTGTAGAGCACTTCACGCTGCATCTTGTAGTACCCTTTATTTTTCCTTACGAAGCCATATTAGATGATAAAAAGATGAAATAAGAAATATGAAATTTCATATTCGTGTGGAAAAAAATAATGTTTTCCTAACCTAGAAAACAAATCAAACAAAGTTTTATATTCTTTCAAAACAAAAGTTAGATAATTAAAATAAGCTTTACTATGAGGATTGTAGAGCTTTTCACGCTGCGTCTTATGGTTTATGCCAAGGGGGAAAAAGCGGATCCTTATAGATCCTCACAGATCCTAACATCCGTCAGGATCCACAAGGATCCATGGGGATCCGTGAGGATCTATAAGGATCCAAGAGGATCCATAAGGATCCAAGAGGATCCATAAGGATCCAAGAGGATCCATAAGGATCCATAAGGATCCAAGAGGATCCAAGAGGATCCATTATATAGATTATTGTTCCATGTAATACGTGACTACTAGAAGGTTAATTAGTCCTTATTTTACATGTATTATCCCACCTGAATACTATATCAAGACTTTACGACTATCCTGAGTACAGAAAAAAAAGAATTGAAGTATTTGCTTACGTTGTATTGTCTTTTGGTCACATATGGATTTTAATAATTTTTAAAGATTTGTGAATTTTAGTAATACAAACGGCACCATTGAAAAGAATGTCATGATTTAGTGTTTCTACTAATAACTTTTTCTTTATATTGATTATTTTATATTCTCTACGTAAGAAGCACTAGTGATATTAGCAATATACTGTCACTTATTTACAGAAACGTTTTAAAAAATGTATATTGAAATTCATTTTACAATCTTTATTGAAATATAGTGTCTAATATTATAAATGAATGTACATAAATACATCAGTTTTGATTTTTTGTTTGTTGGACTCGTATTTGTCTGTCAGAAGACAAAGAGTTTTTATTAATGGTCAACATCCTTGCAGCAGTCTGTTTATGAATATACTTTTGTTTGTTATTGATAAAAATTTTGAAATAATGACATGTTTTTGCTGGATTAATTGTATCAAAGATCTTCATCCCTTGAAATGTTTGTTTGGACACTGTTAAATGATAAGGATTACGACAATCATCATCTGAAGAATCCTCATCAGATTCAGAATCAATTTCAGGATAATCAATAACAATATTATTATTATTATTATTATTGACATTATCATCATCATCTGAGTCTTCTTCGTCGTTATTATTACTGACGACAGAATAATCAATTGTTGAATTTTTGGTAAGTTGTTGAAAGACAAATGAGCTAAGTTTATTCATATCATTTAGCTTATGTTTTTTCAATGATTCAATTAAATTTAACTCTGCCATAATTAATTCGGCTTCATGATAAGCTTTAATAATAATTTTTTCAATATCATTTAATGTTAATGTAAATAGATTTTGATTATTCATTGATTTATTCGATTCATTAGGCAGATGCTTGTGATGAACAGGAAATTTTAATGAACATGTGGTGTCATTCAATTCTTCAGTAGATTTTATATGATTTAAAATTGAAATTTTTCCTACTTTGTTCATGAATTCATATACGGAAAAGTTGGTCATTGATGAAAACGTGCCGCTCAAGGATCGAGCGGTGCGAAATGTAGCTTCACACGCTTGACTACTGAATAGATAAGTATTTAATGAATACGGTGGCAATTGTCCTGTAGATACTAATACAATTATCGATGTTAAACAATGAATATTTATTTCTGCTGAATAAAAAGCAGATTTTGTTATGAAATACTTATCTTTCTCTTGTGTAGAAAGATTTTGATTAAGTTGAATACTACTCCTATGAAGCAAAAAGAAAATAAATAAAAAGTATATGTTGATTTTGATTACCACCACATTCTATATGAAAAGACAACTATCCATCCAAAGAGCAAACGATCCTGAATACATGTACTCGATTTAACATATGTTAGAATTATTAATTTTAATAAATATAAATATGTATAAGTAGCTCTAGCATTTATTTGCTTCAATAAATTTAATACATCATCAGATGTTATTTTGAGACATGATGAATAATTTTGCCTATCATGAGGATATATATCAGTTTTAACCAAATTATGTTCAATTTTGGAATAATTTTCAAGTATTTGAAACAGATAATTTACATTAATACCTTGACCATTAATACACAAGTTTGCTGTATTTGATAATAAACGATTTCTGATTTTAGTTACAAGATGAGTACCATCTTGCATGCAAAGAAATGACTGGATTTTTCTCATGAAAAAAAAATGCCATGTAGGTGGAATTCCAATATCAAGAAGCATGTCGTTCCCAGTAATTAAATCGATATTTGGTGCTCGAGTAAAAAATCCTAATGCTAATCGCATAGCTTTGAGATATTTCGGTGCACAATCAGATGAAAAACCTACAAGATGAATATCTCGTTCTTTACATTCATTATATAAATATATCCATCTTCGAAGAATATCTGTTGCCGTGACTTTATCATCCGTCCCATAAGCTGAAAGGATATACGGTCTTGAATGTACATTTGATGAATTGTTTGTTAGTATAGGCTCAATTAAATGTGTATTAATTAAACTTGATCTGTTGGTATGTTGAAACCATTGTTCCAATTCATGATAATTATCGGTTTTGAATGTATTCATTGAAGGTAAGCCATTCATCAATGGTGGAGAAAATCCAATGAAACAGTCATTTGTAGAATCATAAGAGATTGACTTGATGACACCAGTTGTATCTTCAGACTACAAAGGAAAAATATTTGATAAAGTATGGGTAATAATATCAATGAAAAGTGAATCCTGACAAATTTTTGATGAGAGGAATAGTACATATTAATGAACCCCAAAAAAAAGGAGATTTACAGATCCCCTGGAAAGGACCTGTAGATTTCTGAAAGTATCCAGATGTGTCCAAAGTTTCGAAAAAAGGATAAAAAATTCGACAGAACCTTTAAAAGGTTCTGTCGAGTACCCACTAGCAGAAGCATCTCTTACGAAACCTTTTGTTTAGGTTCCGTACAGCAAAAAAATGTTTCGTATGAGATGGATCTGCTAGAGAGTACTCCACAGAACTTTTAAAAGGTTCTGTCCAAATTTTTATCCTTTTTTTGAAACTTCAGACACATTTGGATGCTTTTAGAAAGTTACGGAACCCCTTCGGGAGTTCTGCAAATATCCTTTTTCTTCAAAGGACTCAATAACGTTTTTAAAAGTTTCTTCAGTATTCAATGATCAATACAAAAAAGCCGCACTATTCATGGAAATCTGTCACATATTTATGTGTATCGAAATAACGATCAATTTTTACTCTGATATCTGTTTCCTTCTCTTTTTTGTCAGATTCTCTCAATGAAAAATAATTCATTCATTTTGGTTGATCTTCATCGACTAAAATATACTCTGTAATTCTTGAAATTGTACAAGATTATGTTCATTATCTTCGATCTTCAATTTTTATCAAGTGCCTACCGAAAAGACATAATTTGCATCAATTGTAACTAAGTGATTTTTGAGTAAATCAAATCTAAATTCACATTCACGTAAATGTAAATTAATATTTTCATTGTATTTATTTAATGTAGTAATTGAAGGTAAAGCACCAGGTAAATTTATACGAACGAATTCGTATGCATGATGTCCTGATAATATATGTAATGTTGATGCAAATTTATTAATAATTTCGTCAAATGTGTAATTATTACTAGGTCGTTTCATATTCTTCAAAAAGTTATCAATAAAGATTTGTGAAAATGGTTTACGTTCACTTGGTTCGATTTTTTGTGTATTAGCATTGGTAAAACTGTATGTATGGTCATTTTTTTCTTGAACTATGATATAATTAAATATGTTACTGTCGGAAGTGAAATTAGCTAGTAATACCTTTTTTTGATTTTTGATGTTTCTTTAATAATTCAATAAACAACTCAATGTTTGATCGAATTCCTGCCTTTACAACAGGTTGCATACTTTCATCGACGAAACAAGCTCGTTCTTTTAACCTATTTATTTCTTTATTATTGATAATAAAAAATGAAAAGACATCTGGTATTCTTAATAAAATCTGAGCGTTTTTTATTTTTTGTATCTTTAGGATGGCAGCTTCATCAACACCAACAAATTCTTCAACAAAATCATAAAAGGCATCGTCCGAAAGTGATGGAATAATGTCGAGAAACTGTGATAAATCTTTAATATTAGCCATAGTTGAAAGATGTTGAAAAACTATTTGAAAAATTGTATGTTATCTATTAAACCAATTAAACTAGCAGCAAGTTATTAAAGATGTACAACTAAATTCAAAATTTGTTTATAATTTTATTTAAAATAATTTAACTATACATCAAAGTGAAAAAAGAACAAAAAAAAAAGGTAATTTCTATCAATAGGACCTAATATAAACGATTACAAGAAAACAAAAATAAATCCATATATGTTATAAATGTTAATTGTCTAAAATATAAAGAACATATAAAATAATCAGCTATTGTATGTAATTCAAGTATTATCAAGTTTTTGATCTTTTTAAAGTTGTTGAGGATGTTGAATGTGGTAAAGATCGTTTTTTTCCAGCACCAGATGAATTTTGTAAAACTGAATGATTGGTTTCAGTTTGAAAACTATCATTATCTTTTGTTGAATTATTGTCATTAGAATCTTCTTCAGAATCATAATCAATATTTTGTGAAATATTAGTCGATGAATTATTCATTTCATTTGAATTTGTATTTAATTGTTGTTTTTTTTTCTTCATCATAAGGCATTGACTACTCTTAATATGTTTGAAATATGACGATAGTTGAAATGAATCTGTTTTTGATCGATAATTGATTTTAATCAATGAATTACATTTGCACTTAATATATCCTTCTGTATCTTTATCCAAAAAAGTTAAGAATATCGTGTAATCCTGTTTATTTTGTAAAGTAATATAGGTAAAGGTATTCAATGAAAATTTTTCAATACGAGTAGAGATTAAGTCAATATAATCTTTAATTGACATGGATTGTAATGCTGTAGTAGTTGTTGATGGTGTTAATGTTAAGTCGATAGAATGTGCATTTGATGCTGAATTACTTGTTGTTTGTACTAATGTTAAATTGGAAGAATCTAAATTTGATTGATTCAATAATGGTATAAATGTCGAAGAATGATTTTTGTTCGAAAAACGTGATGATTTTTTTGAACGTTTTGTTCGTTTGATATATTCTGTATTTTTTTCTCTAAGTGCAACTAATAAATCATCAATACCACCTTTAATTCCTGATTTTACAACAAATTGATTATTATTGTTTTCATCAATAAAACATATACGATCTTGAATATCAACAAGTTCTTTGCATTTTATATTAACTACAGCTAAAACATCTGGAACATTAAGTAATGCTCTAACATTTTTGATAGACTGTATTTTGAATAATAACATTTCATCAACACCTAAGCAAGTTTTAATAAATTCATAAAATTCATCATTTGCAAGAAAAAGAGTTTCGTCAGGTAAATTATTTAAATCGATGGACATCGTTCTTTATGATGTTTAATAAAAAATAGATGTATTTGAACAGGAACTAAGATGCATATAATCAGAGGAAAAGATGCAGTGTATGCAAATGTTTGCGTTATATATATATAAATTTGTTTCTTCTCTGTGCGAGACAAAAAGGATAAAGAATCTGATGTTTATTACTATTACAAAAATTCACACCCAAATTAAAATTTGTTTGAACTCTAAAACCATATTTAAATGAATTGTAATGTATTCGTATTCTATACGATCATTTTCATACTATTCATCCAATTAAATATCAGAATTAGATATACTGCATGGCTTTAAATTTACTCTATATTGTAGCTTTCGATTAAATAATATGACGTGCATTTTTATTAATTTGAGACCATTCCAATACGTAGAAATTTGTTTTTATGAAGTCGCATTCAATAGAGACAACTATACAATGAACCTTAACACACGCCAAATAGTATCGTTATAGAAGCAGTCGCAATATAAGAAGAGAAATTAAGAAGCAAAATAACCTTGACGATAATTGTAGACTTCTTTTAGGATCAACAAGGATCTCCCAGGATTTATGAGGATCCATCAGGATCCATTAGGATCCATCAGGATCCATCAGGATCCATTAGGATCCATCAGGATCCATTAGGATCCATCAGAATCCATCAGGATCCATCAGGATCCATTAGGGTCCATCAGGATCCAAAAACTTCAGCGGATCCGAGGATCCAGGATCCGCTTTTCCCCCCTTGGTTTATGCGATTTTCTTTATAAAACGTATTTTCAGATTAGAATATGAAATGTAAAGTGGGTCCCACTGGTAGGACCCGTCGCGGTGAAAAGGTTAAAAATATTTAAAAAAAAATAAACAGTAATATCGTATAAAATGCTTCACTTTCAAACTAATTAGTTACGCATAGTGAATCCCCATATTTTATATTCCAAATTTTCATTACTCACTTCACTATATTAAAGAAACGAAAAGATACAGCGTGAAAAGCTGTACAATTTACAAATGTCTGATTATTTAATAATTGCATCTTTCGCTCTCAAAATATACATAACTTTGAGCAATCAGATTTTGCCTGTATGGAAAGAAGTTCTTTCAAAGTACATGATGAATTTATTTTTTTCCATCTTATTTTCTTATGATTGTTCTTTGTAAATTGTAAAGCTTTTTACGCTGTATCTTTTCGTTTTTTTAATATAGTGAAGTGAGTAATGAAAATTTGGAATATAAAATATGGGGATTCACTATGCGTAACTAATTAGTTTGAAAGTGAAGTATTTTATACGATATTACTGTTTATTTTTTTTTAATATTTTTAAAGTAGATTTTCATTTTGAAAGTATATGATTTTGTAGAGAATTTTAAGATCCATCCTTTGGTAAAACCGTTAGATTCATGAGTCACAGAACGATTTATACTCAAAAATCATATATACCTATTCTATGTACAGGATGGTCTATAAATATCTCGCCATATGTCGACCAATCGAGCTGAAACTTTACCAGTGATAGAGGCTTACTGAAGGGTTTTTTTTGGTAAGAGACGCATAAACAAATCAATGTTCTTATGTATTAAGATAACATCAATACGAATTTTCTACTTGTTATGAGTTCTATCAAATGTTATAAGATGACTTTGCACATTTTCAAAAATTCTTTTTCAGATGCGTCACAAAAGAGAATCAAAAAAATGTGTATTATATCAATCACAGCAAATACAAACTGAGATTATAGAACAAACCAATTCAAATGTTTGAATTGACGCCCAGTTAACCATGTGCGTAAGAAAAAGTTCGACGATGAGAACGACATTATAATGGAACTGGTTAACTTCTTTGATCAAAACTTCCAGGACTTCTACGAACGTAAAATTCTGTCTCTGTCCAGAGCGTTGACGACAAGTCATAGATAGTAGTAGTGCATATATAAATGAAAGCTAGTAGTACTTTTGAAATTGAAAAATAGAAATAAAATTCAAAAAAAAATGCCAAAACTTTGTTGCTAGTCTAATAATTTCTTAATGGCGGATGTACCGTGGTTAAAAGTTAATCCAAACTAACTTTACTATAGCACATGCGAATGAGTTGAAATTTTGGGTTTGGTAGTGTCAGATAATGGTCTTTCGAATGCACATAAAAAAATCAAAAATTTAAATTTTGCTCAGTACCTCGATTTCTTGGCTCCAAACTGCGTGTTCTGTTAAGTGCTTCAAAACAAATTATGACGTCCAAATACTAAAAAAACTTATCTGTTCTGTTACTTTTGAACTTATACTCTATATAAATAATTATTAACGATTTTCTTAAAATATGAAAAATACCGTATCGTAGAATCGAAAAAGTGATTTCTTAAAAAGCATATTTTCGTACTAGGAATATTTTGCATGGGATGAGATACCTCTTAAAATATCATAGAATCAATTTCAAATTCTCTTTCATTCGAATAAAAATCGGATTGTTAATTTAATTATGAATAAATAAAATTGTATTTTTTGTTTATTTCATTGTGTTCTATACTAGATGCAATGGGAATTCAGTTATAAATAAGAACAAAATTTAATTACTCATTTATTTTAATCATAGAAACTAATCTATATAAAGGTTGTTTTTTTTTTGAAAACATTTAATTAGATAAAAAAAAATCTTTTTTATGTGCCAACTATCAATTCTTATCATCACAATTACAACAGCAATCAAACAATAAATAAAAATTCTACATATTAATAACTATTCTGTTTACAGAGAGAATAGATAAAATCATGTTTTATTTATTCAATTATTGTTGAATTCTCTTTACACACATTTTCATATGTTTATCATGTTCTATCATCATATTCATTCTCATTTTATTTTTTCTTAAAACAAGAAATATATTGTAGATAAATTTTTTTAAAAGAAATTTTAAATTATTTTAAATGATAAAATAATCAAAAGAAATACTGAAATATTTCTTCAAAATAATTTTATTTTATTATTCAAGATTAAAATATCAAAGAAAAAAATAATTCGATAGACATGTTAATTTGTATTTGTATTATCGACAGAAATTTTAATCAATTGTCGATTAATATCAATGAAATCTTGTTTAATTTGAATGATTAATTCAGAATATTTTTTGTTACCTATAGAATCATGTATCTTTTGAAGAGTTTTACCAACACATGTTTTTATTAACTTCTTATCCGTTAAGCATAATAAAGCATGCAATTCATAATTATTACAAATATTTTGGGTTTCATGAAATACTGCCTTCGCTAGAATATATTCTTCATGATTCTCCACCAAAGCACGAGCTTGAACAACAGCAGGATCATTTAATTCATCAAATAAAGGTATAGCACTAAATTTTTCTAATGATGGACAAGATTTATCTGTTTTATCTACTGCAGTTGAATCAGTACATGTCTTTATAACATCTGGAAAATTCATGGCAGCAACGTACCATGTTGATGAAAACATGAGTGGTATAGCTTTTAATCGTTCTTCAGTTCCACAACACTCTTTTATGAATCTACATATTGCCAATGGTCGAGAATTAAAAAGTGCAGCAGGTTGTAATGACCAATATTCTTCCACCAATGGAGCTAATTCATTAGCATCATCACTAATCGATGTTGACAATTTAAGTGAGGATCCATTTATACCGATGATAAATATCACACAAGTCACTGTAACTAAGATTTGATACATTATTGACACAAAAGATTTTTATTAATATATGGAAGATTCATCTTGTATTTATACTTGAAAAAAAGCATACATTGCACAATAAATTGAAAGGATCTCAATGATAAAAAGCAAAAATAAAAATTCGATACAATTATATCTTTTCCATTACAGAAAGAGAAAGAAGATTAAAAAGTATTTAGAATAACTCGAGGTTGCGTTTAATAAGATAATTTAAACAATCTTATAAATAGATATATGATTTGATTATTCATCTGATCTCTTTCATCACCTTGAACCTAACTAAATATTTTTATAGACTTATTAAAAATTATGCATAAGACGTTGAATAAAGAATAAAGTAATGTAATAGATAATATGGACGTGATGGAAAGGATGTCTCATTCAATAAAAAATGAAATCTGCATATTATTTTTGAATTCGTTTTTTTCAAAATAAATTAAACTTTGTTATAATTGTAATTCTATCGATTGTAGTTCTTTTTAGAGAGATGTTAATAATGATCAATAAGGATTATTTTATCTTTATTTTCTTGTAAATATCATATAAAGCATAGTTCTCCGCATATCAATAAATGCACAATCAACAAAATCAACTTCGATATTAATTTATAAATACATATTTAACAGAATGCAATAAAGAGATAAATAGAATGCTCTTCAGATAAAACAAAATAGAGGTTGGATAATCTTTTTCATCATGAGTTCAATATTGAAATAGATCATCAAAAAAAAAAATAACAATATCATCTATGAGTGTTTGAATGAAACTTATTTTTATTGTTCATGAACAAAGAAATAAAAATATATGACTACTAATTCATTATATTGTTTTCTATATCTCCTTCATTATTTGGCTTTCAGAAAATAGTATAATCGATCATTCTTGTATTACTAATTATCTTTTAAGAACAAATATCAATCTTGATAGAAAAAAAAACTTACAATCTGGTTTCGAAAACACATATTAGATTGTTTAAAGTAAAATTTCCCTCGCTTTTCTATGAATTATCGATTTTTCAAAGCTGAAATATTAAAGTGTAATATTGATTCTTAAAATCTAATTTTATATTTAACTATAAAGGTTGATCTTTAACACTTTGATTTCGAAAAATGACCAATAAAAAACAAGGCAGTTTTGATTTTAAAGTGATGGAAAAGTTTTAGAAACGAGCCTGTCTCTTTTGATTCTATTTAAACAGAGCAACTTGAGATATAGAACTAAGAAAAATCAACGTTTTTCGTGACAAATATATAAGGAAATCTATAATAATCGAGATTGGTGTTATTGAGGTACTTTACAATGAACATTATTTGAAGTTGAAAAGTGCTGCATTGTATCAGATACATTTTACTCTTTCAGATGACATTCTTATTAGGTTGACAACAAAGCTTTAGCGTATTTTTGAAAAATTTTATTTCCATTTTTCAAAGTCAAAAGTACTACTAGCTTTCAGTTATATATGCACCACTACTATCTGTGACTTGTCGTCAACACTCTGGCAGGGATAGGATTCAACGTTCGTAGAAGTCCTAGAACTTTTGATCAAAGAAGTTAACGAGTTCCATTTTGATATCGTTCTCATCGGCGAACTTTTGCTCACGGAAATGGTTAGAAAGAGAACGAAATAAATGGTAGTCCGTTGGAGCCAAATCAGGAGAATAAGGTGGATGAGGAACGGTAATCCATCCAAACTTCAATAATTTTTCGTGCGTCAACTTTGCAATATGATGTCTCGCGTTATCATGCAAATAGTAAAATCGATCTTGCTTTTCCTTGAATTTTTCGGCAATCCGGTTCAATTGTTGATAGTAGAGGTCGGCAGTGGTGGTCCAACCGTTTGAAAGAATTCCTCGGTGAATAATTCCATTGACTTCGCATTAAACGCTCAACATTAGTTTCTTGGGATATGGATCAGTTTGTGGCGTTGCTACACCTGTTTGATCACTACTTAACCACTGACGGCCGTACACGTAATTAATATATAACACTCACTTCTTATCGTCAGTGATAAGATTGCGAAGCCATTAGTAGTTGCGGTGAAATGTGATTAAATTCATACAAGCATCAATTCTTTGTCGAAGCTAATGTAATGATAATTCATGGGGTATCCAAACTACATATTTCCATGCCTTGCCTAATTCGTTCAGATGGTTTTCCACTGCTCTATGAGAGCACCCAAGCTGCTCAGATGGATACCGTGAAGTTAAGCGAGGATCTTCTTCGATAAGCTGTTTTAACAGATCCACATTCACTTCCAGCAGTCTTCCGGAGCAAGGTAAATCGTCGAGTTCTAAGTTACCATTCTTAAAGCGATAAAAACCAATGTTGTGCCATGCAGATAGAGAGTATATCCTCGCCCAATATGCTGCATATGTTGTTGGTTGCTTCTATTGCTTTGTGATCTAGACGGAATTCATGAAGTAGAAGCACTCGAATCTCTTTTTGAGGAAGATTCATTTTCAGCTCATAATCACCGTCCGCATTCGATGGCTTTATCATCTTTCGAGAGTTATTTATACTCTCTTAATATACCCTTATTAAGGAAACTTCTTGAACTTTCTTAATTATTTTAGAAAATTTTCAAAGAAAAACACGAAAACTTTAGTACCACCTAATATTTTCTTTTGATTCATTAGTTATGATTACCTGTAATGTTGATTAATAACTATCAAATTAAAACCGAGAATTAAAATTTTTTTCATCTTATTCTAATAGAACATTAAAAATCAAATACTGACGCTGTTTTATTTTGTCTAAATCTTAATTTTGCCTGATACACACACACATATATATATATATATAGCTCGTACAGTAAAACCTCCCTTAGATGGGCACTAATGAGACTTTTTCAAATCGTCCACCTTACGGAAGTGCCCGTCTTATAGAGTTTACATATATATCGACCAGTAATACGGTATTCACTAGCTAAACCATAAAAAACAATCCTATTTATATGTTCTCGATACGCTCTTAGTATTATAGTTGTATTAAATGTGCACTTTTGTTAATTAGAATTTTTTTTTCAATTCAGTTTATTTTCTATCATCTTATTTAACATGAAGCTTTTTGAAAGCCCAATTTCTTTAGCAGGGACTCATGCCTTTTCTTATAATAAGGAACGTGAGAGTGAAATCTTTTTTCGATCATTGAGTTGCGAACCATGAGAGAACAACTTCATTGACGTTGTGACCAGTCTCTTCTAGTAGCTTGCACTTGATACATATACTTGTATTCGATTGAAAACCGAGTGCGTATTTATCCTGTTGTTGAAGAATATTATAAATTGCTCCTTTTGACAAGTTGTACTTGTGACATAATTTGCGTTGTGATAATCCAGCACTATTAGTACAGCCACCGATCAATGCGATTATCTCATCAAGTGAAAGATAGTGACACGATGTCATTTTTCTCGATGGTTTTGAAAGAAAACAACCAATGACACGATTATTTATACTCTTTTCAGCACTGGCGAGAGAATTAAAACTACAGAGATGAGTTATTTTGTTTGTTACGTCAAGCAGAACTTTTTTCTGTCCTATTTACAAAACAATAAAGAGCAACAAAACGAAAAAGAACAATGTAATAATTGGTATATTCATTGTATATGCCCGTACAAGAGTGGTTCAATTGTACAGTACATCGTAAAAAATAGTGCCCACTTTGAGAGGTGGAAGATGCCCTTCCTATAGAGGCTCAATTTCAGCAAAAGATGCTCGGTCGTTCCGTCAAGTGCCCATATTGGTAAGGTGCCCATTTATGGAGGTCTTACTGTATGTAAAATATCAAGAATAAATGGAAGATAGAGTACATCGAGGTTAAAGAAAAGACGAGATCAAAATGAAATCACATAATTATTAGAAAAAACAAAAAAAAAAAAGAAAAGAATAAAGAAATAAGCAAAGGATGAGTATCACTGTATGCCCTGTAACAACAAAGTAACTGCTGTTAATAATGATAAGATTATTTTTTCGAAAATTGACAGAGATTATAAGAAGTTCTTTTATATATTGTGAAAGATATCAGTTTTTGTCAAGCTCTTTAGCAATATTTCTCAGTTCTTCGACCCATATTGATATATCCACCGCCAGGTTACTCAATACTTGTGAAACATTCGATCGTGCTCTCTCATAATTGCTTTTAGCAACCGTATTATTATTAGCATCTTCGAAATATTTTTGTTTTGCCATCTGGTCCACATAGATTTCCATATCATTCATCATAGCACAGGTTTTCGCAAGTGCGGTTTGGTATGGAGAAGATTTGGTTGAATTTTCATACAAATGCACCATGTGTAGTACAGCAGATTCACGAAGAAGAGTAAGAAAAGCTCTATAAGTTTCAGCATTGGCATCGTAATAAGTATTATTATTTCTGTCAAAAATAGCTGTCATATCTTGTATACTTTTTTTAACACCTTTAACAAAGGAATTGTTGCCATAAAAATCACTAGCCATATTTCCCTTAATACTGTTGCGCTTCTCTGGTAATGTACGTTGGAGAAATTCGTCAACAATGTAGCTTTGAATATCGAGAATACTCTTGTTGATTACATGTTGACCTTGAATGTTTGGAGTTGAACGCTTGTTATTTTTCTTTGCAGCATCTTCGCATGCCTGAATTCTTGTATATAATTGTTCGATTTCAGCCTCTATTTTATCTCCACTTTGTAAGATTCTATCTACTTCTTCCTTATAAGTCTTGTTTGTAGCCATATGTGGAATAATGAATCGAATTTCGTGAAAAATGTCAAAAGAAAATAATATCTAGAATAATTGAAAAAAACTGAATGTGGAAAATAAATACGGCCGAAATGATAGAAAAAAAGCAACGAATAAAACGAGTTCGTATAAAGTTTGCTTTCGGCCCATTTGGATTTTTTAATTCTTTTTAATCGAATCGTATACAAGGTCACATATTCTAATTCAACCATCGTTTTCCTACCAAGCTCGATAGATCTTAATGGGATCAAGGTTGACCTCGAAGCGTTTTATAAGCTCAATTATCGGTTAGCTAGTAACTATTCTTTACAATATGATTTCTATTCGTGTTTACTATTCTCTTTCAACAATGATTCAAACTAAACATAATGAGTAACGATGTATCATCCTAGAAAACTTTGAGAGCAGTTGAAATTTCATCGAAATATATCAGAGCTAGGACAGAATTTAGAGGCAAATCGGAACCTCTTGCTTTGGTTATTCTCGGTCAGTATCTAGTGTGGCATTTCTTCTTCGATCCTTTATTCTAATCGAAGTAAAATTACTTCAAGAACAACTAGGAAACCAAACAAGTGAACCCGCATATGTGTCGTATATAGATCAAACAGACGACTAATCAAGCGTATACAAAGAAAAGAGGATCAGTAGGAGATAGTGGTATGGAAGTGGTTTCACAGCCTAACACATACAATTAGATTTATATTGATGGATAAGCCGAAATAAGCCATAATAAGGTCCTATGGGCCCCATTTTTAGGTGTGTATGAACTCTAATTGCTAGTCGCTTGCGAATACCAAAATTTGATCTTTACCAAGTTTCAGAAACCTATATATTAATAATAAGCGTTTAGCAAAAAGTATTTAGTGATACACTCCTGGAATACTAAATATAGCTGATGATAGTATTGCAGATCTACTTTTCGCCACCCTTTACCCATTTTATGTCCTTAACAATACCATTCATTTCAAAATATAATGCAGCTAGTCTTAAACGATGTAAGTCAGGAATGGTTTTATGAAAAGCCATGCGGCATCATTGTTGGAAAGAGAATACTGGGGCAAGTACTTCTGTAAAAACATCTACCAAACACACGAGAGACCAGAGCGCTAGGCCAACTGAGTAAATTGGAGAAGAGGAGAAAAGCACACGCCACATCAACATTCACACTCTCGCACGTTTGACATAGAAAATAGTTTCATTAGTAAGAGTAAATTCAATTTCAAATGCTATGTAGAAAACTTACTGCTATCTTCATGTAAAATGTTCCTTCGTCGAGCACAGAAATCGGTTTTTGAGACAACGTGACTGAATCAGGCTGATATTTCAGGCTTTTTGACAAAAAAAATTCAATACTTACGTTATTCTTATAGATTTTCACAACGTGAACAAGTCGATTTCAATATTATAAATCGCATGAAATCAATAAAATTCATTACCATTGTATTTATAACAAGATCCAGAGATTTTGATATTCAATTAGAAAGAACAAGAATATTATAAAGTAGTTGCAACGATAAAATAAGGGATGAGTCGATAAAATAACAAAGTGGCGAGACTAGTTTGTCACCACCCTCAGTAATGATGTTTCTTAGCCATTTTAACATAGGCAAAGTTAGCGATATATTTTAGTTTTTTGCGTCCGATTTCGCTTTTTGACTTGAATTAGTTCTGTGCTTGGTTGAATTATATGCAAAATTGATTTCTGCATCGAATGGTGTCATCGAGCAAAAAACTCACTTATATCCAAAATACTGACTTTTTGAAGACTTTTCCGAAAGTATTTCGTGTCTGGATTCGCTCTCTCACTTGGATTAGCTCTACAAGTGGTTGGGTTGAGTTCATAATTTAATTCTGCATTGAATGATAGTGAATTTGACCAAAGTAGTTGAACAAAATTCATAGATAAAGGTGAAGGAGGACCAGAAGTTTCGATCTGGCTCTGTTACCGTCATATATTTTGTTGCTCGATAACTCTAATCAAATTCAGTATCACTCAATGCAGAATTAAATTATGCATTCGACCCATCTATTAGTAGAGCCAATCCAAGTGAGAGAGCGAATCCAGACACGAACTACTTACGAAAAATCTTCAAAAAGCCAGTATTTTGGATATAAGTAAGTTTTTTGCTCGATGACGCGATTCGATGCGGAATTCAATTCTGCATATAACTCAACCAAGTACAGAACTAATCCAAGTCAAAAAGCGAAATCGTACGCAAAAAACTCGAATATGGTACTAATTTTATTTACGTGTCACTTCACATATCCAGAGTATAGCTATTTGACATTGAGCGCACGTTTATATGAAAGAGAGATAGAGATATGCACGGAAGAAGACAAAAAAGAGAAGATAGTAGAGAGTCATCCAAGAGTCACTCCGGTATATTAGCACAACTGGATTTAACTTTAAATATTAACATTATAGTCGAACTAATATTAAAAGTCAAACTTAACTACGTATTGTGCGATATAGATGTGAATTATGCGACTTTGGTTTATGTCTCTGTAGCTGATTTCCTTTGTATTTATAGTTGTGATAAAAGTAACGTGGTTTCTTCCAAAATAGATTTATGAAATCAATCAACCATAACATTTGCATGAAAAATCCGACAGCCACTAACAAAATATATTTCATTCTGAATCATTGAAATTGCTTGGTTTTTTCTTCCTTTACATTAGTTTACCTGAGTCAATGAATCATGTTCAGGGATTGTTTCTGTACATGACGTATGTGCTTTTTCCTACTGATATATGTCTATTTATATACTGGTCTTTTTCTTTTGATATATACATATGTGTGTATCCGTCTGCTGTTTCCTTTAGTTTCTTCTATTATTCTATGGATCTTTCCTTTCTGTTCTATCATATGTGGGTGGATTGCACTGATATTGTACCCTTGGTCGGAAGAAATCGAAAAAGATAAAAACGAATATGAAACAAATTTTGAATCAAGCATTTGATAGAGCTATATTAGTTGCGTATAAATTAAAAATTTTCTTAACTATCAGTTTTTTCCGTTTTAGGAGAAAAACTGCATTTTATTAAGGGTGAATCTATGAGGACCCATCCACTTTTTGGAAGAATATTTTTCGATTTTTTTTCAGTTTAAAATGTTGTTCTCGGCTAGAAAACACTTTTGTTTAGAAAAAAATTAAATACTCTCTATTAAAAATTCCGAGTTTTCGAGTATTTTCTCGGAACACTTATGGTGTATTTTTATATATAGAAAAAATGTCGAGAAAACATGTGGAGCTTCTTTAAAATCATTTTTTCGGAATTTTTTGGTTTTCACAAATGTAAACACAGTCTAGAAACATGTTTCCTGTGAAACATCAGACCAGTTCTATTGAAGATTTTGAAGGCTCAGGCATTTTCTCTAAACATATCAATAGCTATATTTCATCAACTTAGATTGTATTCAATTAAATTGAATAATTTTTATTCTCTTCTACTCGTGGAATACAACAACTTCCGTGACACTATCCTCATAGAACGAAATCGTACTAACGATTCTGCCCTGACAACTAGAAAGATTTGCTGTTATACTGTCTACCAAAAATGAGATGATAGAATCGAAATGATAGATTTCCCGTTTCTCTTTAAGGACATCTTTAGATATAGAGTCTTATTCACAAATGTTATGATTTCACACGAATCAGATTACGAGATGAATCATTGGGTATGAGAAAATATCAACTGCCCATCAGTGCTTCTTTATTTTTAAAAATCTATTCCAATGCCACGACGAAAAAGTTGTGAACATCTGATAAAGCATGAGAAATCTGGATGTGTACCGAAAGGAGTAAAGCCTGTGTCATCCGAACTATCGAAATTTTTGATCAGTCAGTATGATGTAGCTTACACTTGAGTTAGCTGGTTATGTCCAAGATGTTATACATTTGAATCGAAGAAAATGATGACTCATCAATCAAAGAAGGAGAACGACAATGGAAGTTCAAGTGATGATGAATCAATGACACAAGGTTCCCCTGTTAATGATGACAAAAATGATGATGATCCTGTCAATGTGGAATTCAATGATCTGAGTGAAGAAGAGAAAGAGAATCGTCATATGGATAGTGGTATCTTCGCTGAGTCAAATGACGATGATGAATCGTCACCTGTTGATGAAACAACTGACCATGAATCGATGGAAGAAGAGACAGACCATGCTTTCTATGAAATCGAACACCAAAAAGACAAATCAATGAAAGAATTATCAAAGGTATTCGAACTATTGAACATAGAACCGATCCATGACAGGTTAGTTTGTAAATTTAATTCGAATTTTTTAAAACGAAATTTGTATTTAGATCAGCAATATTGCCCATTCGAGCCAAAGTTGATGAGGTGTATAGAAAACTTAATCGTTTATGCGACATATTAGATGGCAAGTCTCAAGTCTCGCACGATCCAAATTCTTACGGACTAATGATATGTGAATCAAATGAATTTTTGGATGGTTTGAAGAAGTTATACGGTGACAGTGATGCTAATGAACAAGTTCGTTTGATGACAATTGCTCCCAAAGCGTGGGGTCGACAAAAAATCGAGAAATGGCGCGTATTTTATCCTCATGTCGTTCAATATCTTCGCATTTTTCAAAAAATGTTACTAAAACTTTCTTTCACTTATCAGGTTCGCATCAAAGCCAAATCAAGCTCGACGATCGCTTGTTCTTCGAAAAAACAATGGAATTTTGGCTTATCCACAATGTCTACGGGGAAGTAATCGTCCTTTATCTGACTCAACAATTGATGCTGTGATCAAGTTCTATTGTGAAGATGGTATCAGTCGAGTCTCATCCAATTCCAAAGACACGATCAAAATCAACGGACAATCTGTGGCAATTCGGTTTTTAGAAATGACTGTCTTGGATGCCTATCAAATATTCAACGAACGTCATCCTGATACTGTTTCAAGGTCAACTTTCAATGCTCTTCGTCCACGAGAAGTGAAGACTGCAACACCACATGACACATGCATGTGTATTATCGACGAAAATATGGATCTGTTATTGAAGGTTTGTGCTAGCTGTATATTGATTCGAATGTAACTTAACTTCATTATAGGCTTGAAACAATTACTATCGAAAATGTGCCGATGTAGGTTCTTTCTCAGCTAGTAACAAGGTCAATATGAAGGAATTGATCACTCAAATGGTTTGCACTATTTCGAACGAAAAGTGCTTTAATGGTGAATGTGATGCTTGTCCAGAAGAAAACATCCGAGATATTCTCACTGATAACATTATGTTGGATTTGGATGACGAATGTTCATGGTCTTTATGGAAGAAAGTCAATAATAAGTTCGATCTCCAGCAGATGTCTGGCTCGGTTGACTCTCTATTAACGGAGATTGAAGAAAGATGGTCTTCATTCTTGCTTCACACGCGCATTAATCGTGAACAACGTAAATATATCAAACAATTACGCTGTCAATCAACGGAAAAGACTTTCGCTGTAGCTCAGATGACTTTTTCGATGAATTATACACTGATATGTCAGCGCGAAGTTCAACAAGGATTTTTCAGTCAGCACCAAGTCACCTTATTTACAATTCATCTAACTATTAGAAAAGAATAACGAAACTTAGCAATAATCAGCAATTATATGGAACACAACAATATTCATACACTGTGCACAAAAAATTCTCGTTCAATTCATCAAGAAGACTTTCCATTGGTAAAAAAGATCAATTATGTGAGGTAAGCCTTACTTTTCTTAAAGTTTATGTGCTGCGTCAACTCTCTTTTTTCGTTTAGTGATGTGGCATATGCCCACTTCAAGAACAATGCTAGTATTTTTAACCTGATTCATCATAAAATGGGCTTCGATTTCGACACTTGTTGGACGTTCACAGCTACAGGTCATGGTAAAGGTGCAGGCAACGGTATAGGTGCTGCACTGAAGTCGGTCACCAGACGTACTACACTTTCCAAAAACATTCCCATGTCAAATGCAAAAGACTTCTACGAATTCTCACAAAAACAACAACTTGAAACAGCAAGAAGATCTGACAAAGATATTCCTGATGTTCATATCTTCTTTCTTGAATCAGACGAAGTAGAAGAAGCGAAGAACAGTTTTTTGAAAGCTATAAACGAAAAACTTCGAACAACAGGTGAGAAAAGCTTTTGCTTTTGTTCTCTTATGTCTGTATTAATTTAGGTACAATACAAGGAATTCGAAGTATGCATGAATTCAAACCAATTAGCAACTCAATGGTTCAATATAGTTTGACATCTCGTTCAACAAAAACCAGGACATTTACATTTAAATAAAAATCCTTTTTCTATCTTTTCTAGTCGATCAGATTTTTGAAAATCAGACTTGACGATGATACTCAATATTCAAATAGATTGAACAGCTCTCTTCATTACCAACTTATACTAGATTTCTGTAATCTTAGGTTCATGAATACATAAAAAATGCCTGAGTCTTCAAAATCTTCAATAGAACTGGTCTGATGTTTCACAGGAAACATGTTTCTAGACTTTGTTTACACTTCTAAAAACCAAAAAATTCCGAAAAAATGATTTTAAAGAAGTTCCACGTGTTTTCTCGACATTTTTTCTATATATAAAAATACACCATAAGTGTTCCGAGAAAATGCTCGAAAACTCGGAATTTTTAATAGAGAGTATTTAATTTTTTTTAAACAAAAGTGTTTTCTAGCCGAGAACAATATTTTAAACTGAAAAAAAATCGAAAAATATTCTTCCAAAAAGTGGACGGGTCCTCATGGATTCACCCATATAATCTTGTCTCAATCAATAAAAATTATTAAAATTCTCTATAAAACCTCTATGTTTATTATTTTTATTGAGAAAAATTTCTTTTTATGCATTACCGAAGCATGCTTTATCTTTATTTCCCTTTATCTCCTCGTATCGTAGAGATAAATTAAGTTGTATAGATATTATATTAATTAATAACCTGAGAAATATTTTATGAAATGCCTACTATACAATTAAATATTAATATGAATATAACTGTTCCTATATGATATCTATCTCTATATATAAAGGAGAATGTTTGCCTGTTTGTCTGTTCGCTATGCATTCAGTCTCTGTAAAAGCTATGATCACCAAACTTTCCAAAATGCTTCTCCAGATCTCAGAAAAGGTTGACATGGGGTCAGCATGACCATCGGAGGGTGTGGGTATGAGGGAGTGGGTGGGTGAAATTTCACCCAAATCATATCGCAATAAAATTTGCGTGAATTTTTCAGAATTTTACCGAATTTGTTATGATCTGTAAAGTTAATTGTTTCGTATCGATAATTCTATGGTCTAAATGTGAAAACCGAAGATTTCTAATCCATACATATAAGGAAGAATGTCTTTCTGTTTTTGTTTATCTGTTTGTCTGTTGGCTATTCATTTGGACCGGAGGTGTGCATAGGGCACCTTTTTTAGTCCTGTCTTGTCCTGCCTGAGAAAAAAATGACGTATCAAAACATTTGTGCTCTGCAGGGTACACAGAAGATTTCAATTGAATATTTTCGTATGATAGGTCCAAAGATTAAATATTCCTTCTATTGATGTAGAAATAAATTTTTTATTTAAATCTGACAATTTTAGAACAGAACTTAAATAATCATCATTTAAAGGAAATGATGAACATCATATGGAGGAAAACGTCCATCGGATAAGCAACGTAGCTAGTGAGGAAAAATCCATCAATGACAATCGATATGAGAGAATAACACATAGTGAAGAAAGGAGAAAATACCGCGTATATATGATGGATGAACGTCGAAGAAAAAGAAAGATTAAACATACATGATAACGTGTATCTGCCGCCATGATTGACTGATTATGTTGCTTAGCACGCACCCATAGGGTACTGTGTTCAAACCTCAGTAACATCATCCATGAAATGACCTTGGACAAATCACTAACAGCTAAGTTGTCTAAAATGATTCATTCCACATGAGTCATTGGTGCTGACTATATCTTTAGCCAGTATGTTGGACGGAAGAGGGTGCAGATACCGCTGTCTGTAAAAAGAGAAGACGATAGAACCCGGCTGCATGTGGGAAACTAATAACAATAACCGCGGTCGGCCCCAATGCGCGTTAAGGCTATGGAACATTATTATTATTTGTTATTATTATGACTTGTACCGAAAGAAAGGAAAAAACCAGATATATATGATGGAAGAAACCAACTAACGGTAGCGAAAAATAGAGAGATAGGGTGAGATATCAAAGTATTGATGACTACTTAACAATTTTCATTGTTGTGATTATGCTGCTTATATCTGTCGTTCCTACTATTCTTGTTAGACTATGTATGTGCTGTACAAATAAGAAAGATCCGACAGCAGCTGCAATCACATCTGTAGTGATTTTTCTATTATGTTGCATTTCAACGCAAACAAAATTGTCTGTTAAAGTTTTCAGGGCGATAATATCTCGATCTGCCCTATCCTGGGGACACCTCTGATTTGGACACGACACGAGGAACTGTAAAGTAATTTTGCACAGAATACCCTTTCGACTAGAGGAAAGTCAGTGAGGTAGTTTTCGATCCAAAATTTTCATCTGGGGGGGGGGGGGGGTTTTTTGTCCCATGTTTTTTGGGGGGGGGGGGGGGGGGGGGGTGTCTGCCCCCTCCTATTGTTAGATTTACTACAGTAAATATCTTTTCTAGAGAATTTGTGCATATAATTGTTTCTTCAATAATTCAAGAACGAAAATATATAAAAACCTACGCTTTTTTGCCATTGCACACAGCACATTTTAGGAAACTCGAAAAAGATTGACAGAATGTGTAAAATGAAGAACAACTATATGAATGAAAATATCCATCGAATGAAGAAGGTAACAAGTGAGATAAAATTTCATTTCTGGTAACTTATAAGGGCACTGCACGAGCTAGCGGTGCCAAGCTTTTCATAACATACTCTTAGGTTCGGAAGAGGATCGAGAGGGGGTAAGAATAACCGGCGGGAAGGTTAGGGCGAATTTCTATACGGGTTATGATACGTTCCAATTTTTACGAATTTCTCAGGAACCTCAGAGCATCTGCTGCCATTGTTAGAGTATCCACCCCTTACTATCACTGTTTTTGTATTAGGTGTTAGTATAAAGTTTAGCAATAGGCATGAGTTAAGTGAAAGACGCTCACATCCCACACTATTTGCTGAATTATCCAATTTAAGAATGAACGTAAGTGTATGCACGGCGGAACATATAGTAATAATAGATGAAAAGGTCACAAGCTGTTTGTCTCAACTATAGTAGTACCAAAATAAACATTATACGCATTATCTTGTTTTGATTAAAATAAATCAATATGTTTGATTCTCAAAAAAAATGAAAATAACCATAGTCGCATTTTTTATATTAAACTGTTATCGTTATTTTCTTATCGCCTTTTTTTTTATAGTCACATTATTATTACCCTTTTTATGTGTTGTAGATAAATGCGAAGAAAAGGTGAAATGTTATTGCATTCGGTTGATGTAATAATTTCACAAACCATTTTGTTAAGCAATATTTGATTAAATTACCTATTGATATGGAATCAATCAAACGAAGACAACATCATTATAATACTGATGATAACAAGAGAAGAAAATTACAAAGTAATAATTCTAAGCCTTTTTTTTCTATAAATTACTCATTTATTTTTATAATAGCAGCAGTCGATACAGCTTAGTAAGTCAGTCTAAATGATCAATTTGATTTTTGTTTCTTTTTAACTTTAGTTTATCAGAGAAAGAGTCAATTACTTGTTTTGAAGATCTTTCTAATGAACTTATTTACGAAATATTTGAATATCTTGATATTTATCATGTCTACGAGTCCTTCTCCAATCTCAACATACGATTAGAAAATCTTTTTCGTTATTCAACTATTCCAATCAAAATTAATCTTTCATCTATATCAAAATCATCATTTGAATATTATTATAAACATATTATTCTGTTAAATACACATCGAATTAAATCGCTTTCTATATCGAATATATTTATAACTGATTTTATTTTTTCACAGCCCCGTATGTTAACAAATTTCATTAGACTCGAAGCATTAATTCTTAATAAATTTAAATCAAAATATCTTTCAAATCTTCTCGATCATTTAATTTTATTACCAAATCTTTCTTCATTGGTTATTATTCCTATTAAATATATTCACAATAAAAATAAGCTTTTTCTTAAAATATTTCGTTTACCTGTATTAAAATATTGCAAAGTATTATTAGATGATAACAATGAATCAAAACCATTATCTATTGCAACGAAAGATTTATTCAGTCCTATTGAACATATGATTATTAATAATTCTTGTCATATAGATGAACTTATTACTCTTGTATCATATATTCCTCAACTACGTCGATTATCATTGCAGCATCTATGTCAACCGAACGATGAACAAATCAACCCTTGTTCTTTTATGTTAAATCATTTGACACATGCTTCTCTCAATATCAAATATATAACTTTTGATCAATTTGAACTATTAATCAAGAATCTGTTCCATTATCTTGAAGTTTTGCATATTTCAACAATATATGACATAACGTATTTAGATGCAGATCGATGGGAACAATTAATTGTATCTCATATGCCACATTTAAGAGTCTTTGATTTTCAACATAATAATTCTGTAGACAATGATTTTAAAACTCCACGGATGTATAGTACCAAAATCAATCAGTTCAATTCACCATTCTGGTTTGAACGACAATGGTTTTTGACATATCAGTTTTATTGGCAGGAATATTCACGTTGTGTAATCATCTATTCAACAAATCCATATAGGTATAAATAGATTCAGTTTGTTTTTTGGTTTTAATATGTTTTTTTTTAGAAAAAAACAATACACATTATATAAAGAAATGAATACAAATCAATGTTTAATCCAATCAAAAGATAATGTTAATTCAGTAAATTCTGTTCATATACAAGATGAAAAAGCGATGATCGACAATGTAAATTATTTTCCAAATGCTACTAAACCAGAGCCCTGCAGGGTAAGACTTTTTAACACCCTATACCCTACCCTACAAAGATTTTTGTACCCTAATCCTACCCTACCCTATGAACATTCAACCCTAACCCTACCCTACCCTACCCTATGAACATCCGACCCTAACCCTACTCCATTCATTTCATTATTGTATTCTATTATCTAATTTTTATTATATAATCTATTTTGTCATATGCTATTGATATACATCATTAAAAGCAAATAATATGCATAAAATTGCACTTATTTTAACATCCTATTTAAAAACTTCCATTTATATATAAAAATAAGACAAAATATCTTTTTTCATATATTTTTGAATTGACGTTGTCGTTTTCGAAGCTGTTGTTTTCTTCATACAATTTTAAACATGCTGACTAAGAGAATGAGTTCCATTTTTTGGTTCATATGATAAGATTTGTTTATATATATTGCATTGAACGAATGGTTCAAATATACTTGTATCATTTGACTTTTGTATTCGTAAAAGACTGGACCAGAATTCACCACTTGACGAAGACGGTGCTTCATTTACCGCAATTAATATTCCGTCTTTTAATAATTTTAATATTTGTTTCTTTTTCTCATCAATGATACGTCGAGATTCTATAGCAGACATTTTTGTATTGAATCTGCTGATTTATATTTAATATAACTATCAAATGCCACTCAATTCGTCCATTTGAGTTAGATAAAACACGATAACAATGTTCCATTGTTCTTTCATTCATGCGACAGAACAATGCCACTCAGTTCGTCCAATAGATTGAAATAAAAGATGACAACGATGCGGTATTGTTCTTTTGTTCATTTGGCGGAACGATGAAATATTATTCAATTCGTCTAGCTTACGTTCGATAAAACATGACAACGATGTTCTATTGTTCTTTCGTTCGTCCTTATTCAATTCAATAAATTTTCACTGTAATACTTCTCAGGATAACCATGTAGTTGAATAATAATGCAATTACATGTTAGTACGATCTTTATACGAATTTTAACGGATTGTTTTGCAAATAACACATTGTAAAGTATTATTTGCGAACATAATACATTAAACTTAGAAATATGAACAAGAATCTCATTTTACCCAAACAATTTCTTTATTACCCTTACCCTACCCTACCCTAAAGGTCTGATGCCCTAACCCTACCCTACCCTATAGGGTAGGGTAGGGTAGGGTAGGGTCACCCTGCAGGGCTCTAATGCTTTACCATTTTTTCGATCAGATTTTGTATCAATTCAACAATCAGATAGTTTTCAATTAGTATCAACTACAAATAAGATTAAAAATTTAACTATTAGACAAACACGAACTACACAAGAAATTCAATTTTTTGTTGCTCTTTGTCCTCGATTGCAATGTTTTTCAATTGATATAGGCAAAGAATATCTTCACTCAACTATATCATGTTTATTATCGAAAAAAAACATCGATACTCGTCATTTATTTTTTTTATGTGTGAAAAATGTAACTCCAACAATGATACAAACAGTAATGAAAATAATCAAATCAAAAACACAAAGTGATCGCTATTTAACACAGACAATATTTTTCGATCTATATTTATGGTGGTAGAATTCGATTCAATCAGTATAATTAAATTGCATACTAATCATTGTCATTACGAATATCACAGTTAATAAAATTAAAAGCGCCAGGACAATTCGTCGCAACAATATATATAATCTATGATTATTTTTTCATAAGCGAATTAATCTATTAACTTATGTTTGAAACACACAAGCAGGGATGTGCCGAAAGGAAAAAAGTGGGGAGAGGAGGTCCTAGTAGATTAAAGTTAACGTCGTATGTCTTTTTTAGGTAGTCAATTTTTCAAATCAACCGCCTAATAAAAGATGATTTTTACATGGAGCATTACAAAAGTTTTTCCACCCACTTCTTTTAAAAGCCTCAGTTTGATTTCAGGTATTCCGTTACTATGCTTAGACATATTTAAGATTATGAGCAAAATTTCAGACTTATAAGTCTTATCCTTTGTTCTCGTTCATCATTTCTTTTACGCTAGTGCTATGCCATTTTCTATACGTTACATAACGAACGATTTATTATAAATGAGAGAACTTTGCATTTCATATTCTGATCCTTATAAACATTTCATTAGAAAGAAATAAAATATACCAGAAGATGCAATGTGAAAAGCTTGACAATTTACTGTGTAAAGCTTGTCTTAATGATGTGCTATTTATTTCAAAATAAACAGCATTCAAAACAACCAAGTTTTGACGCTGCTGCGAAAAGTACTTCAGAGAGTTTTGCTTATTTTTGAAAATAAAGAGTATATAACTAAATAACCTGTTCTTTCTAAATTGTAGAACTCTTCACGCTCCATGTTTCCTCATATCTTGTTATTTTCTAAGTGAGCATATTGTTTGATAAAAAGATGAAATATAAAAAAAGGAAATCATGACTTGTGTAAAGTCTTCTCAGGATCGAAAATTGGTTACTCGGAGTTTTACTTTTTTTTTAAAAGGAAAAGGTCCATGTATGTTATCAACTGTTCTTTGCAGATTGTAGAGTTTTTCACGCTACATCTCACGATGTGTATTGTCTTTTTATAAGATAAAATAGTAGGCGATAAATTAGAAAAACTACGCGTTCACCGCATACCAAAAATACGACTTTTTGCTGCTTCGAAACTTTATTGTTCAGAATTTTGTCAATTTTCTGACGCTAAAAATGCAACTACGAAATGAGTTGTCCTGTGTAAAGTGTAGAGCTTTTCACGGTATATCTCCTGGCATATTTTTTTTTTAGATGGAATATATTTAGGGTCGGAATATGAAATGCGAATTTTTCTCATTCGATATTGATCATCCGTTAGTAAGTTGCGTGCACCTCAAATGAAAGAAACGGCGGCTCACAAAGAAGTCCAAGATTTAGACATCTGCAATTTTGCACAGAATCGTAAATATGCCTCAGCATGATAACGGAATACTTGAAATGAAACTGAGCCCTTTAGAAGAAGCGAGTGAAAAAACTTTTGTAGTGCTCCATGTAACTTTAGTTTTTTTAGTAACAATAACAAATGAATCTAATGTTAGAGTTCTTTTAGACTTATTCATACTTTATTTTCACATAAATTTAATTATCTAAAATAAATATAATATTAATTATCTTATGTTTGGATTTGAAAAGTGAGCTTAGCCAGTTGATCAATAATAATCCTTCCTCAATCTGAAAAATAGTTGCGCCAAGAAAATTTCTCATAAATGTAAACAACTATCGCGATAGTTTTCATTCTTTTCGAAGAGTGTATATGTCGTATTGAAGTTATATCGGTTGTCGCGGTTTCAACTTCGACAAGAAATGCTGTTGAAGTTATAACTTCGACAAAAAATATTGAGGAAGTTATAACTTCCATACGACATATACATATATTAAAAGCATGTATAGACTTGAAGTTAAGATAAGAGAAACATTAGGGATCTAAACCAATTGAGTGAAAATGAATCATAGTTGTATTGCATAGATCCAAAAGCGGACGAACCAATATCTTGATTCACACATGCATTCAAAAACAGTTATTATTCGGTCATTTCCGGTCTATAACATGATTCTGATTCACAGGTGGCATGGCGGACCCATTTTCATTCAAATTGTTTACATTTCATATAACTATTTCTAAAGATATTGTGACATTAAAGTTTTAAAAAGAAAATTTCCACAACAAGTTTACTAAAGAAAGCCACTACTTTTCAGAAGTGGGGGGGGGGGGGAGTCCGGATCCCCCCAGTCCCCTCCTCCCCCATAGGCACATCTCTGTCTATAGAATACGCGCTGCTTCTTTTATTATTGGCTAATGATTTCTGAATTTTTCTGTATATATCTAAAAGAAATGAATTGAAAAGATATTATTGCAATGTGTAAAATGTAGGATTCTTTCAAGCTAAAACATTTCAACACGTGCTCGCTATGAAACAAAATACATAATTTTTATTTTTTTCTCTTTCTCTTCCTTCCTTCCTTTCCTCAACGATGATGACAAATATTAACTATTTATCAACAAAACATACACCATTTTCTTTACTTTTTTCATACCATGTGCAATATAAATGCGCGTGAATATATAAAAATGCGTAGCTTTTTTTTCTTTCTAATTCTCAATAATGATCATATATTCTCAATCATATTAATCTATCAGGTGAAGATTCTTGATCATACTGCCCATTTTTCCACTGTATATAAATAGATGATATTTACAAAATAATCATTCTAATAGTTTTTTTAGATGGATTCTTCTTCTAGTCGATCAACATTAGAAATTCTTCCAGATGAAATTCTATTAGAAGTATGTAAATATTTATTGCCTGTTGATATTCTTCAATCATTTGTTGGATTGAATTCTCGAATCACAAGTATGATTACTCAATATCGTCATTATGTTTCATTATGTAAAGCAACTTTCATTCAATCTACTTATTTATATGAAAATGTTTTTCCTCAAATTGGTTCTAATATTCGATCACTAATTATTGATTGTTGTTATTCTGTTCTACAAGATAAATTATTTATAAAATATTTTGATAAGAGAATGTCAATAATATTTCCTTGTCTAGAAAAAATCATTCTCATCGCATTTGAATATGAAGAATTGATTAATTTTCTTCATCTATTACATGATTTAAATCATTTTGTGGAAATTCATCTAAATAATCTCTTTCCAATTCCTGAAGATCATCAATCTGTCGTTTTTCGAACATTAATGGAAGTCAATAATAACCAACTTACATCGATAATAATGGACAATGAATCGAGTTGTTTGAGTATTAATAATACTGATTGTTATTTAAATATTCTACAATTACAAATTAATATGGGATCAGTCAAAGAACTTCCATCTATTTTCGTTGCTCTTCCTAATCTTCGGATGTTAGATGTGACACTCATAGACAGCAATGATACTTCTGTGGATTTTAATGATATGGTCATTTCTCCTCTTCTTCATCTTATCGATTTTCGATTGAAATCTACTTTACGACGGTGGACCCATCAAGAGTTGTTGATAATACTTTCTCAACTACCGATCGTACAATATGTTTCACTTTTTCTTTGTACTAATGACGTATTTCTTGTTGATGGTAACAAACTTCTCTCTTTGCTTCCGTCAACTGTTCAACAATTTCATTATGCTACTTATTATTCTTCAAACATGGAATTAAATCAAGATGAATCACTTGTTACTTCTTGGCCATCGTCACATCCAGTTACGTGCATCATCAGTCAAAACTATTTATTTATTCATACAGTGCCTTGGCATTTGTCACGCATGGTGCTTCCAGTTTCACTCGCCAAAGCAATATCTACTCAAAAAAATTTCGCAAATCGGTATGAAAAATACGTGGAACAAATTGAAGTTAGCATTGATACAAATTTTACCTTGAACAGATTGTTTGGAGTTATTGCTCAATGTCGACGAGTGGAAAAAATTATCATTTGGATCAATAAGAATAATAACACTGATCAAGGTAAATATATCTAACGTAGAAGTTCTTTTCAAAATTTATAATTATTATTAAAAGAATAGTCATATTAGAACTTGCAGAGAGGGCTCTCATTTTTTAGAATTTTATGAAATTCAATGAACAAAATAAAGTCTAGTGCGGAAAAATGGATATTTTCGCAGTTAGGAGCTTCTAGCGAAATAAAAGTAAAGTCTAATAGTATCTTAGATAAAGTTAAAAAATCAAATTCTCTAAACTATTGTATCATTCCCAGCAGATATTTCTATATAGTTCTATAGCGTCAGAATATCAAATTAATACTTTTAAACGTTACTTTGACGTTTAAAAATTATGAAACGGTAGAAAAATTGAGCTAAACTTTTCTATTTCTGAATTCTTGAACAATATCAAAAAAGTTTGAAATCTTGAACGATCAAATGATTTTTTCGTTCTCATTATAAATTTCATCTATTTTCAGAAGAACAACAACCAGTATTATCACGTCTTCCAAAACTATCTCGACTGGTTCAAATTACACTTTATGGATCAACAATGATCAATCTTGATCATTTTTCTTTGATTTTGATCGCTGCATCTAATCTCTTTCGATTAGATTTACCTTTTGATTATCTCATAAAACTATTTGAAAATCAACAAATCTGTGATCTTCTTTGTCAACGTATTACATCACTATTCATCTACAAGTTAACTGATGAGTCCAAAGTAACACTTAACAAAGAGCATATACCTATCATTGCTTCTACTTTCATTCGTCTTCGTGTTTTACATGTCAATCTGACGCATTTATCAGCGAATACAGCAGTAACATCAAGCGAAGATGTTTTTGAAGTCCCCAATCATCAATCCTTACCAAATGAGTCAAATCAACAGAAATCGGAAACAATAGAGTCATTTTCAATAGAATCGATGTTATTGTGCTTATTGAATGAATTCAAAGAGCATAAACTTACTGCACTCTCTGCTAGTGGACGATTTCATAAGACAATAGAGACAAATGCAAAACAATGGCTCCAAGACAATAGCATTCTCAGTACACAACAGTTCGATGCTGTTTACTACAAAGAAATAAATCAATTACTTATTTGGATGTAACAAACTTCATTTTAATATAATTTTGTGAAACACGATCTAAATTGAGAATGTTGTACTGTTTAAGAGTAGAAATTTGGACGTCCTCCCTTTCAGACCATGATACAGACAGCATCAGCAAGTTTACTTTTATATCAGAGACTGTCATCAAGACAGGGCGGCAGGGCAAACTTCTTTGTTTACCCTGTTAATTTTTCACATAGGTTTGTATGAAAGCCTTTTACGAAGCTAAATGAATTTTTTCAAAACACCGATTAACGATGAAATTCTATTAACCAATGATGACCATATTCTTTCAACTGTTTTCATCGGAATTAATAGATTGGATACTCGTTAGGATTTATTATTATACAATACAACTTTCCCTACCTCTGAAAAGCTCAACCACGGTTATCACATCAAAACTATTTATCGTAAATAGAAAATAAATTACAATCCCTTGGTGATTGGCTACTAAAGTCTTCAAATCTTGAAGATGATAGTGTTCAGTCAGTCAGAATCTCTTAATTGGTTGATAAATATCTTATTTTTCTGCAGTTATCCGGGTTATTCTTTGGATCTATACAAGAAAGATGAAGATACGAGACTAAAATTAGTTATTTTTTCTACAAAGAATAAATTAAAATGGCATTATTTTTGCTTAGTTATAATCTGACCTTTGATCAACTATTTCGCTTTCTTTCAATGATAAGATTCTTATTTTTGTTTAACTAATCAAAAACATTTACCAATTTTGATTTTTTTAAATTAATTATATACTTAATTGATTAGAAAAATTCGAAAAAAATCTCGACGATATAGAAAGGCTAACATAACATCTAAACAGGTTTATAATCATATAAAAACAGTGTCATTTTCGTCAAATTTCAACGAACTTTTTATCGTTTCGACGCATGAATAATATTCTGTTGAATTAACTTAAAGAAGACATATATAATGAACACCTATCTCGTTAGATTTATTCGTCATGTCATGAGCTCATCCTACAGTTGAGATTCCATTTTAACGCCCTCAGGACGCCCTGTCCTGTACTACCCTCACCCTCAGCCCTCAGGGCAGGGCAAAAAAAGTGCTCTGTAACGGTCTCTGTTTTTGGTCGTATTTCATATATTAACTCCTTAGAGATCGCATTAACAATTTTTGAAAAGAAAAATCATTTTGCATATATTTTATGTTGTTCACACACCTTATGAAAACTCGAGATTTTTGGATACTAAATAAACTTAATTTTCGTGACCAGTTTATTGAAACTGATAACATAAAGTTGAGTACATGAGTTTTGCAACATGAACACTTAGGCATGTGCGAAATTTTTCGAAAAATAAATTATGTATTGTGTAAATCATATATTTTGCAATTCTAAATATTGAGGAGTATCCAATAGTGGCGAAGATATCTTATTTTCTTATAGAATGATAGGGAAAACAATGCTCTATACGTTTTCTATGCTATTGAATCATTCTTCAGCTAATCTAATAATAATAAAATGGAAGGTAGAAATTGTTTTTATTGAAAACTTATCTATCCGTTGAGACGCATTAAATGGCTATGATTAGCATTTTAGTATTTAATCAATTGACACGTTCTATCAAAAAATAACATATCCAAGCACAATATGCAATGTGAAAAGTACTGTAATTTCTATAAGATTGATTAGTTTGTAACTGAAATAAGAAAAAGGAATTTCTCTTGATACTGAAAAAAAATTGTTTTTTAAGACCGAGAAAACTGATCGCATAAAATTTTGTTTTTTTTTCTAAAAACAAAAAACAAAACGATTAAAATAATTTTTGCTTTATAGATTGTAGAGCTTTTCATGCAGCAGTTAATGATGTAATTTGTTTTTCTTAAGGGTGATTCCGTTAGTCAACTATAACAAACACAAGGTCTTCAAAAAAATCTTTTTCATACTAAGTTTTGTAGAGCTTTTTTTCTTG